>JAKOGI010000056.1:542500-717500 GCA_029747015.1 Carnegiea gigantea | reverse complement strand
CGATCTTATATGAGAAATTCTATTTTTCTATGATTTAAATTTTTTTAAGGATGATGATAAATATCTTGTAGTTGTATTATATGATCTTAATCATCGTATTGTCAATGGTTAAATACAATTAATTTTGTGAAGTTGAGAAATACAAAAGATATCAGCTCTATTAGGATCAACATACTGGACAATAGAAAAATTTTATACGTAATTTACTAAATGGGAAATTATAAACACAAAGCATAGTTTTGAGGCTAATAAATGGAAAAATTATAAACACAAAGCATAGTTGTCATTTTATTATTCAATCCTGCATTTTTTTTTCAATTCATCATATAATAAAATATGTTTTAGATATAAAGCATAGTTTTTTAGATATAATTTATGAACATCGTTATTTTCACATCAAAAAAATCATCACTCTCGACATACTCCCCTTGTCTATCACCAAGCTAGGATGGCAAATTATCAAACATTTTATGGACGACTTCTGTTGAGTCAACCAAAAGAATACACACATATAGTACGTATCATCTTAGGGAGGAGGGACCCCCCTCCCACCAAAAGAAAACTCTAATCGTTCTTTTAATTTTATTAAATAGATTAGTTTACGTGGTTTGACACTGCTATTTCTTAACTAAGATTTCGAATTCGAGTCTTGTGAATGAAAAAATTTATAATAGAAAAACTCTAATCTTTATTGGACTACCAATAGCTCAGGTCTAATAAAATGAAATCCAAGACTTAAAAAATAATAATAATAATAATAATAAACATCATAATAATAATAATAATAATAATAATTCATCTTCACAAGTAACTCTTAAATGATGAGGCTTGTCGGCAGTTCGCGGGGTGGTGCTATATATATAACCCATGTTTTGGTATGAACATTTGCACTCTTCCAGTCTTCCTCGAAGGTGCAGGGAAGGGGCCACTCTTTGCCTCACTTTCAATTCATTTTTTCCGCCTCTGTCAATATTCTTTCCCCCAATATAAATAAAAGGATTTAAAATAATGGACACAAAGGTCCTTTCCACCGGCATCCCTCACAAACACCTCCCTGAAACATATATCCGACCCGAATCCGACCGGCCTCGATTGGCCGATGTATCGGACTGTCATGACATGCCGGTTATTGACTTGGGCTGTGACGACCGCAACCTCGTCGTTGAGCAAATCCGGCGTGCTTGTCGGGACTATGGGTTTTTCCAGGTATATATGGATCAGTTGATTGTGTACATATTTTTTTTGGTTAAAAACGGAATCCATACTGGGTGGTGTTTGTTTGTTTGTTTTTTTTTGTGGGGTCCAATGATTGGGTTGCTTTGGTTGCAGGTGATTAACCATGGGGTGTGTGGGGAGTTGGTGGAGGAGATGAAGAAGGTGGCAGATGAGTTCTTCAAGTTGCCAGTGGAGGAGAAATTGAAGCTTTATAGTGATGATCCATCCAAGACAATGAGGTTGTCCACAAGTTTCAATGTTAAGAAAGAGCAGGTTCATAATTGGAGAGATTATCTTAGGCTTCATTGCTGGCCTCTTGAGCAATATGCTCATGAATGGCCTTCTAACCCCCCTTCATTCAAGTAAGTCTTTTTTTCTCTCTCCTCAGCTCTCTCTTTGCACTTAATTGCTACAACAGTTCACCAACTAGGGTTGTCCTTTGCTCTCTCTTTTATGGTTTATCTTAATTAAAATCTAAAATATCAGTTATATTATTTAACGCATCATCTTTTAATATACAGATCTTATATTGACGTCATGCTAGTGGCGAATGTATTGCATTTAAATTTGCAGCTATTTTAGCTTTTATTTTATAAGATGAGATTCTTTTTAATTATAAAGTAGGGGGGAAAAACATATTAATGCTCGCTAAGATATATATATATAGGATGGACAAGGTCATGGGCTACACATTGTAATTAAACTAAATCAATTGAGATCTCTAATCTTCCAACCACAACATTAAACCCACTCTTGTACCACCATAGCATGTTGTCCTCTAGCCCTAGGCTTAAGGACATAACCCTACATGTATAGCTTAGTTAATTTTAATTGAATCGACACTAGATTTACTTGTAATAATTTTATAACTGTCAGTGTAATAAAATATTTAAATATTCTACCTTTATTAACTGTTGCACCGTTAGACGGTTTTATAAACATGTCTATATATATATCAACTCTTTAATAACGTTCCTGCTTTCATACAAATTTAAGAAAGTACTTAAAAATCTAATCCCTAAATAATTTATTAAATATTTCAATTTAGAAATTGATGCTAAGGAAATATTTATTGGTATTTTTGTTTAACTAATGATTATAGGAAGTAGAAAGGCATTGAGTAAATTGTAAATATTTCTTTCTTCATTTGAGTAAATGACCATTTTGTCAGAAAGACATTGATTAAGTTTAAACTCAAGTTACTCAACTCATCATTACCTATTTTTCATTACATTTTACAACATTAATTAATTGACAATCCACAATTACAAAAAGGGTTCCGTAATGGGGCGTTTCGAATTCCGTTTTCTTTTTTTTTAATCAACGAATTCCGATTTGTTTTTACTTTCGGATTTGTTATCAAGATCTCCACTAAACATTCCGCTAATCATCATGTAATTAGCATTGAAAAGCCCCAACAGTCAACGGTAAATAATTTTCCTGATGTTAAAATAAACTCCCATTGGGAAAGGCTTTTGTCTATGGTTGTGGGCCAGGTGGTGCCCTTTCCCAACCACATTCGGCTATTGCCAGTGTCTTTTCATAAATTCTTATGTCTCATAAAAATTTATTGCAAGGCTACTTATATAATAAGATATTTTACTTTTAAATTTATGTGGTGGTTAATAAGTATGCGATATGTCTCATGATATAAGTTATCGTGAGATGGTATTTGGGTGACAACATTTCAAGTCTATTGAGAGGTATAAGTATGTGATAAAACTTACTGATATCTTTTATGCCTTAGAGAGGTATACAGGTGACAACATTTCAAGTCCATTGAGAATCCCCTTTCTTAAAAAAAAGCTAAAATGCATTCTTAATCAGGAAAATTAAAACTTAATATAAGGTATTGTGATACGATCTCATATAAAACTTACTAATATCTTTTATGCCTGAGGGAGGTGCACAAGTAAAAAAACTTCAAATCTATTGAGAATCCCCTTTCTTAAAAAAAAAAAAAAAAAAAAAACCCTAAAATGCGTTATTAATTAATCAGGAAAATTAAAATTTAATATAAGTCATTGTGGTATAGTTTCATATAAAAATTACTAATATCGTTTATGCCTTAGAGAGATGCACAAGTAACAACATTTCAAATCTATTGAGAATCCTCTTTATTAAAAAAAAAAAGCTAAAATGCGTTATTAATCAAAAAAACTTTGCACATGAATTCCCTGCCATGTTATCACCGCCCAAAAAAAAAAAATTTAAATTTAAAAAATATTCTGCTAACTTTAACTCGTACCATTTATATGTTTTAAATTTAGAATTGTACATACTTAATTTATTTAATAATCAAAGGATGCTTCGTGCAAAAAATAAAATAAAATAAAATAAAATAAAATAAAATAAAAAGATGGCAGATTATATTTAAAAATCTGATTCACGTATGGATCTCCAAAAGCTTGTGCGCCCATAATCGCAAAAGATGTTGCTTTTTCATTTAAAAAAATAAATTTGGGGGCAATTTTTTGGGTGCATATAGGACAAAGAAAAAGGAGGCAATTTTAATTATTGGAATTTAATGGATAGTGTCCCTTCAACTGAGGTAATATAAAAATGAATTTATTGTGAAATTGTAGTGAAAAAGGTTTTGTTTTGTCATCCACAAATTTTTCTTTGCAAATTGCTTAAAAGAGCTCTCCAGAGCATCCTGGCAGTAGCTAGCTGGGATACCTGTCCATATTATTTTTTTTTAAAATTATTATTAAGCCAATAGTGATAAAAGAGTCCATATTATTTATTAAAGGACTCCCTAATTGGGCCAATTCCTACATAACATTTTTAGGCATGTGGCATGTTCATTATAAGTATGGCCTTATTTAGTAAAGAATTTTTTGGCCTCAAAAAGTTCTTTTTATGTATATCAGCTGTTTGATTTGGGTCAAAAAGCTCTTTTGGTTGTTTGATTAAATAGCTTTTTGAATTAGCTTTTTGGGTATAAAAAGCTAATTTAGAAAAAGCTATTTAGCAGAGCTTTTTACATCAGTTTATTACTGTTCAACATCAAATTTGCCACATTCCCCCCGTTCTTTTAACATAATTATATTTATGGTAGTTAGTACAAAAATCCTACTCTTCATTTTTAAATGGGCTACATGTAATATTGGACTTTTTGCTTTAGATTTTTTCGTTGGTTTTTTGGTCTTTTGGGACAATAGTTGCGGAACGTCATGATGTTTAAATTAATGATTTTAATTTAAAAATTTTCTTCAATTTAAGAAATAACGTAGATTAATTAGTATTTTATGGTGTACATCTTTCTAAATGTTATTATGTTATAAATTTCAATTATTACCAAAAATAAAATTAAAAGTGAATTAAACAAAAAAACTATGGTAGTAAAAATCAAATTTGGGTGAAGGTATAATTGTAATTTCATATATTTTACAAGTCACAATTTACAATTCACAATTCATGTTAAAAAGAAAAATGAAAATGCAATAAAAATAATTATGTTATTAAAAAAGTAATGAAGTTTTGTTAAAGAGCACAAGTGAAATTTCACCAAATAAGTTTGTTAAAAACAGCTAACTTTACCAAACACTTTTTTCAGAAACAGCTATTGCAATCAGTTAAGTAAAACAGCTAATGCAATCAACTAACAGCTAACAGCTAATCCAATCAGCTAACAGCTGATTGCCAAACAGAGCCTATATTAAATTTGTTATCTCTTTCTACATGTTTCAATCTGCTCCAACATTCAATATATTCGTTACTAGTTAAATGTGTTCCACTCTATTCAAACTTACTCTACTTTACTGGAATGTACTTTTGCCTACTCTAATCTGTAAATTGGTAGTCAAATATACTCTGACTCACTTCACCTTACTCCAATCTGGTTCAAACTACTCCATCTGCTCCAGTTTGCTTATTAGCGCTCCAATGTACTCTAAGATACGTCAATTTATTTTCTACTCTTTCAATATGTTTATAACAAATAGACATCTATCAGTACTAACGAAGAAGTCAATGCCCTACCAAAACGTACACCAGTTTCAAATGGTAAGTTTTTTGGCTGATTGTAACCAATACCAAACAAAAGCACAGATTCAATCGCTAGGAAATGATTTATTATTCTGTTAATTGAACAGAGAATATGTCTTAGCAACAGCATAGTACATTTTAAGTTGAAGTTTAGTCTATCTAAAGCTTCTGTGTGTGCTTTTTGTATTGATGGATTTTGATTTTAATTCTGCGGTCAAGTCATATTACTATATAAATATGCAGAAATCTTTGGGTCTTTTTCTTGCTGCTTTTTATTTTTTCCTTTTTTTAATACTATATGTATTATTATTAGGAGAACATCATCTAAAACTTCTTTTTCATATGACTCAAATATGCCAATGAATTTCCCACACCCGAATTTCAAAGATCGGACAACGATCTATATACTTTCAAGGGACTTACGTACGTAGATTAGCCTCTCTTAACTTCATAAAATTAGTCTGTGCTGTGTGAAGTACCAATTGCCCCATGATATTAGGTTGGATAAAAATCAGTTGACGATGAGCAGTACAATTAGCTAGCTCAGATAACTAACACGCCGATCCACAGCGCTCCGCAATAATTGAATTGTTTTGAGGGAGAAGGTGCACAAGTGGCGCCATATACGACAAAGGGTGATTCCCCCCTGCCATTTCATGACTCATGCGCGCTTACGACATGCCATGAGGCTGAAGAAGATAACTTTAATTAGTATTACTATTACACTAATCAATTTCAGCCGTAAAGTTTGTTGGCATTATTCGGCCTGGCTGTCCATGGCTGGACGGACTTGGTGCAAGTGCAGCGAACAAAGGACTATGCATTACATTCCGGTGAGAGATGTCAAAAAAGATGGCCTTTTTCTAACTTTTACTGTTTGATTTATTCATTTTATCGGAATAAGAACTTGGATACGTCACCCCAAAAGATGCTACGTAGTTGTCGTTTCTTAAATATATGTTCATATTGCATAGAAAGATTGATTTTAAGAGATTTGTCAAAAAAAAAAATTTGTAAAAATATATTAAATAAGCATCAGATAATGAACTAAGTCACACTAATAGAACATGCACCAGTAACTATATGCAACATAAGTACAACATCGCAGATGAAAGTACTATATCTTAATGAACAAATGTAGGCTAATATTGTCTTTTTGCAGATGAATGTACGACCTGCATACAAATATGACATACCAAATATAGAAAAAACATCCAGTAACAAATAACGACACATCCTATCCCACTGCTACCAAAGGACACCTATGAGGCTACTTTATTAATTCTATATCACTACCATCTCTTATCCTGAGTCATGTAAGCAGAGGAAATGAAGCAAAATTTGATAAATCATGAGTGGTAGAATAAATTAATAAAATTATTTTTACTTTTTCTCTGACAATTACATGCACAAAGAGGAAGAAGATTAAGCTCTCTAAGAATCTTTTAATTATGAGCCAGCACGTAACAAAGACATAAATTTTTATAATATCAATTAGTTAGGATTTAGTCTCTTGAACTTATCATAAATTCTTATTTTAAGCATTCATCAGACGATCATCAACATTTAGTCATATTTCTTACTCACAGTTTCGCCTCTGCTCAATAGTCATCAATATTGATTGGTACCAATGAACACTTATGCGTACTGATTAATAATAAATTATTTATGATACTATATTTAATATTAGACCACTTGTATAATTGGATCACCTCTCTTTTTCGTAAGTATACCTTCTACATTTCACACTTGGGTCCTGTTCTTTTCATGGGACAATTTTAAAATATTAACTTCAACCCACTTGAACTTATTTTAACCCACTTTAATTTATTTCAACCAACTTCACTACTTTAACTAAGTTCAATTTATCACATAAAAAATTTAACTCAACTCAATCTATTTTAATATATCTCAATCTACTTTAATTTACCTCAATTTATTTTACCTTTTTATTCACTCAATTTATCTATAAAAAGAACAAATTCTTAGTTAAAAATAAAATAATCATGTAAGACAAAGTGAATGTACGTCAAAAGGTTAGGTTAAAGAAGATCGGATGGACACCAATGCGTACGATCTTTTAAAGAAAAGTAGACGATATTTGATCAGTTGATCTTGTCTAACCACGCAGTTGTTAGTGGCGTGGCGTGGCGTGGCGCATACAATACTGCTTCTGATTAAACAAAAAAAAGAAATATTAAAAAAAAGGGTATTTTGCCGTTGGTTATCTTCGCGAATCCTCGCCGTCCATTTGCCAGGATAAACGGTCCTTAGAGAATCTCTAGGCATCTGTGACATCAGCTGTCAGATCCAAACTGACGTCAGCTAAGTACATCCAAATGACGTCGCGCATATGACGCGTCGTGGTTTGAAGGGTCTTCGAGTACAGCTGTACGACTGTACGAGTGGTTCTGCCTGTCTTACCAATTTCCCAAATAATTACCTTCACTCTATATATATATATATATATATATATATATATGTATATATATATATATATATATGAGTGTGTGAGATGCTGAAAAATTAAAATATAAAAAAGTAAAAAAATAAATGTAACACATTAATAGTTGATTTTTTTTGAATACTTACATGCTACTCTTTTCGTTAGAAAATATAAGTTGATAAATAAATAAAATTGGTTAAGATTAATTGAGGTAAATTGAAATATGTTGAAGTGGATATTTTCTTACTGAAGTGGGTTAAAATGGGTTAAAGTAGATTAAAGTTAATTGAAAATTTTTTTATATAACAGGTAGAAGTTGGTTGAAACAGTAGAAAGTGAATTAAAGTAAATTAAAGTGGGTTAAAATTTATTGAAGTATGTATTTTTTTATTGAAATTGGTGAAGTGGGTTGAAGTGAATTTAAGTTGGTTGAGGCTAATAAATTAGAATTTACCAACGAAAAGAACAGGGCCTTAGTGGTTAAACTTAATACAAATGCCGCAATGTATAGTTAAGATGACAACCACTAATATAATTGCAGCTAAAACAATCAAAAAAATTATTAACTTACAACAAAATAACCACAAAATAATTCAAAGATCTTTACAATTTTAAACACATTCTCAACTATCATTAAAAAGTTAAAGAGCTAATTTTCGAACACATTAATAGTTAATAGGTGAGAAAGGGAGGACTAAAAAAGAAGATTATATGTGTGTGTGTGAACAAAAGAGATAAACTAAGACTGAAAAATTAAAATATATAAAAATATGAAAAAAATTAACACAAAAAAAAACCCGGAACACATCAATGGTTAATAGTGGAGCAAAGTAGGGTTCCAGATAAAAAGAGCTTGGTGTCACAAAACTATTGGATTACTTACAGAGTTATAGGCACATCTAATCGTAACGGCAAGTGAATGTCTACAACTTTAGTTGTTTTTCACAATTTTTTAGAGCATTTTTAATAGTGAGTTAATTTTTTGGTTCATTTATAAGGATCTGTCTTTATTACATCAGTTTATCAGTTAATTTTTTTAATTCATAATTATTTATCTCTTCAATAAAAGACACACCATTTTAATTCATTAAATAAAATAATACTCATAAATTCATCCTATAATACACAATTTTATTTTTAAAATTAAAAAATTAATTAAAAAAAAAAAAAGAAAAGCCCGTGAACGACCTCACCTGCATGAGCCTCCTCGCAAGGCTCTTGTACCAAGCTGTCCGCTGGAAAGCTGCACCTCCCTCACCCTGTTTTTTTCTCTTCCAATTTTCCCCTTGAGCCTGACACTGGACATGATCGTCGTACGTCTTACACTGTTGGCCAATGCCCAATGGTGAAAAATGCTCTGAACACGTCAGCTTTGATGCGTAAGATGACATCATATAAGATTCTCTATTTGTTTAAAGTTTTGTCAGGTTTGTTTTTTAGTAAATTAAAAGTTTTTTTTTTGGGGGGGGGGGGGGGGCGCGATGATTGAAAAAGTCAGCAAGGCACTCGTATTAAGGCTCCGAGATCACCATTCCATACTTCGATAAAGTTCTTAACTCTCTGTAAATTAAGAGAGTGCTTCATGGAGGTTTTTTTGAAGAGTTTTTTAGTTAAAAGAAATTTATTAGATTAAAATTAACTGTTTAATTAGTTTAGATGTTTGGTAAGAAAATTTTTTAAAAGGGTTATTTCTGTTGAAAAAACAAATTTTAAATAAAAAAATTTGTGAGCATTTTGGAAGAATTTTTTTAAAAATTAATTTTTTATTTTACAATTTTATCAAAAATAACTAATTTTATTAAATAATTTTTTGAAAAATAATTAATTTAAATAATTAACAGTTAACAGTTAATATAAATAATTAACAGCTATTTTTAATTAGGGCCTGACTACTTTTGAAATGTGTTCATGCTTTCTATTTTAAAAGGTCACATTAAAGTGGGGTAGTTGGGGCCACAACTTTAGATTTTCACATAGCAATGCATGTCGTGTTGACGTCCAAAATTGACACAAATTTGTACCACCTCAAAATAGTGGTTAGCATTCGTTTTCAAAATCCCCATGACATCTAGAAGGATATGAAGAAAATGTCGTGTGAACCAGTCTCATAACTCTCGTTGGTAGGTAAGTAGGTGGTGATAATATTGAACAGAAAAATGCATCAATCTTGCAAATGAAATGAATCTTGTTATTTGAAAAATTGACATGAGTGGCTATGCTTTTTTAAGAGCGTGTATAATAGTAAATCAAAATTTTGACTTGTAGGTACAGAGTTATTTCTTTCACATTATCACGTGAGTTTATTTTTGACTTTCAATTTTCAATCTTTATAATGTAGGACTTACAAATTTGACTCGGGATATAAAATAATCCCTATAAATTTACTTTACAATACATTGCATGCTTTTTAAAGCCAAAAAAAAAGAAAATACCCAATTAAAACAAAAGAAAAACAAAAAAAAACTAAATAAGCAAAAGAAATACCGTGAGCTGGCTAGCTCGCAACCAGGCTTATGAGCGAGCCAAATTTACTTCTATTGCGAGCTTCACGAGCCACTCGGCTTGACTGTCAAGGCGGGTGACCCAAATTTTAACGGCTGCTGTTCGTGTTTAAGAAAACAGTAATTATCAACGTAACCACATGCAATTAGATCGTAAAAGTTGGGAATATATCTTTGTCAAAGACTATTCGTTGCTCTTATTAGGGTTACTTCGAAGATTCCTCAGACGAGGGCTTATATTCTTGGGTAGAATTTTCTTCTATGGATGAGGCTGAAAGACGGCTAATTTCCACAAATGAGTCTATTTTCTTCCCTCCTTTTGTTTCTGCTTTCTTCCCCACGTTTCTTTTAGGGCATTGTTGGAGTGTGATTGGCGTGTGTTTGGATAGAAACGCCACGTATCATGGACATTGAGGGCATGTAAAATGCCAACACTTGACATCCTAATAGGGTTCCTGCAATGTTCCATCATAATAAGAGAAAAAAGATAATTATAAAGATTTTTTTAACAGTTCTATCAAAATTATCATAAATTTAGCCAACTATAAATTTTTTTATTTGAAAATACGAAGAATAACAATTTGCAAGACAATTATGTAGATATTCTTTTGTGTTTGGTGTAATCGTTTACGCCTACATACGAAATTTTATCCTAATATTTTAAACTCTTCTTTTACTATACTTTTTTCAATCTTTGATTCCATTACATAAACGTATATCATACACAAAAACAATTTATATGACTCTTTGGACAAGGTCTTATGAAATATAGCCAATTAATGATTTGTTAGTTGTTACATATCTATTCAACTTCTATTAGAAATGTGTGTATATTGATTGAAGTAAATTTTAAATTCCGAATTTGCAATATCATTTCAATGAACATGTTGATATAATATTAATATATACCTTTCAAATATGAGATGACTTTATAAATATGTTTTTGTAAGATTAAGCGCATCCATGTCAATATTATTTTACGGATGCATCTAGTTGCAGGAAAATGTTTTTCAAGTAATTATTTTTTATGAAAATTTTTTCCTAAGGTAATGAGAGCAGGGGGGGGGGACAGATCGGACTCATAGACATGACTATATGAGGGGGCGCGAGGAGGGGAGGGAATACAAAGATAATTGAGTTTTGGAATAATAGAGTTGGTAAATTCTAATTTACTAATCTCAATTAACGTCACCAGTTTCAATAAAAAAAAATACTTATTTCAGCTAATTTCAATTCAATTCAACCAACTTCAACGTCCTTTAACTTACTTCCACTATTTCAATTAACTTCTACTCATCATATAAAAAAAAACCTACTTCAACCCAATTCAACTAATTTCAACCCACTTCAAATTATTTTAAAAAAGTACTCGCTTTAATCTACTTCAACCCATTTCTTTCAATCTTAATCAACTTTATTGATTTATGAATATATATTTTTCAATGAAAAGAACAGCCCTTGGAACGAGAAAGAAATGCTTGTTAGCAAAGACTTGGAAGGGGTGAGAAATCTAGATTTTTCACACAAAAGTAATTGTCAATACCTGGAACAGGAGCGAAAGTGGCCAATGAGGTCATTACAGATGAGAAATAAAGGAACTCAAATGAGAGATAAGTGGGGCACTACAAGTATGAGAAAAACAATCGCTAATAGAGGCTTTAAACGTGAAAGAAAGTAACGAATTTGACAATTAGAAAAGTAACCAACTTGACAATTAGATGAGAGAATGCAGGAATTGAGATTTGGGAAGAGAGACAAAGTGGCTATAAATCGAGGTAACCCGCTTGTTACGTATATATATTTTTTCAGCATATATTTGTTATATAGACAATTTTTAATATGTGATATTGACGTGACTTATAGGAGTATGTACTCTTAAAAATATGATATAGACTTTGATAAACCGAGTAGAGAATAAGTAGAAAGGGCTTATTTTTTTCGACCAAATAAAAAAAGAGAGAAAAGTTAATTAGGCCATTGTACATCACAGATAAAAGATAATAATAAATGAAATTAAATAGAAGAAAAAAATGTATACTTTTCTTTCTTTTCCTCCCGAAAAAAAATAATTTTATAAATAATCTTTTGTTCTTTCCTCTGCCAAATAGCAGAAAGTTGAGGTGTTATTTTTCAAAAAAATTATTTTTTCCCAATCATATGTAGCCTAAGTGAAAACAGGAACGATCCATATTTAAAAGCTCTAGCGAAAATTCAGAATAGTCAAAGTTGGGTCAGACAAATCATACAAGGTATAAAATTTAGATGAAATTTTCACAACTGTACTCAGATTGTTTTTAGATCGACAAATCACACAAAGTTAAATTCGAGTTAAAATCGAATTTGAACACCACATTTAAGAAATATCGTATGTTCAAATTTAAGCTTCGGACGAGAAAGTCTATAATTATTCTCGACTTTTCAAGCTAGATTTTAAATAATCAAATCAGATAAAATTTAGACAGCCATAGAGCCGTGAAGATAAGTGGATAAAGCTCATCTTATCGTGCCAAGGATTTTATTGGCTTTGTTAGGGTGGATTTATTAGTTGACCTGAAAAAGGAAGTCTTTGGATGGGACAGGTACGAAATCGTCAGTTGATGCGGAGGGGAGGGCTTAATCAGTTTAGGGCCATCTAAGATTTGGACTTTAGGATGGGCCCATCCAAATGCATTTTTAGTGCGTAGGAAGTCTTAGATATAAACGTATGTATTTTAATATAGTACATATTCTCTTTTTTCCTAATGTATTGCTCTAGTCTGTTACTACAACATCTTTGCTGTGGCATTGTTGCTAAAATTATTTGGTCTTTTTCCTACAACAAAGTGCATTTTCATCATCTAATCAAATTACTGTGCCATTGTGTAAAATAGTATATTTAGGTAAAAAGGATTTGCACATGGTTGATCATCTTCCCCGGACAAATGATATCGCTATCCTCAAGTATATATCGTAGGGATCTTAGTTAAACGTGTATGAAATTTTCTTCTCTTTTTTTTGAGAAATTTTGGTCCGAAAAGTATATGAATCATAGGTCCAATAGAATGACACCTAAAAAGGAGTTTAAAAATTAAAGTTTGAGCTTTGGGGCTAGGGGCTTTTTAATTTTTAAAAAATTACACTAATTCTTGTAACATTTGAAGGAGAAAAAATTAATAAAAATCGCTTCTAACTCGTTGGTTCTGATGCAAACCTGAGACTTTAAGATTAAAGTTTGACATTTGTAAATCCAACCTCAAAATACACCAATTCACATCTAACATGTCCGTCCGAATTGACAAATCTAGTTTCAATTATATGAATTCTAGTTTTTATATGTGGTAATTTTTCTTTCATTTTAAATAAAGTTATTTTGTATTTTTATGGTTATCTTTTAAAAATGTTGGCTATCTCCTCCAAATTACGCTACGTCACACAAAACCTATGTTAAGGAGGCTACTAGAATTGAACACCTCCCCCCCCCCCCCCTTCCTTTTTTCTTCCTCGGAATTAGTTAGCAAGTCCGTTTTAACGTCCATATTATATAGGAATATTTTATACGATTCAATGGTTCCATAAATTTTTTAATTTCCTTAATAGATTTAAAGTTTCTACTGTTGGCATTAGAATCTATCATGGGCAGAGCCATGTGAGCCCAAAGGGTGTTACTTATGATACCATTGTTTTAATTTTTTTTTTTTGGGGAGGGGGAGGGGATAAAAGCCAACTAATATATATAAATTAGGGTATGGGTATACTTAAAGTTGAGAAGTTCGAAGTTCAGATATCTGGGCTCAATCATTTAAGAAAAAAGAGATATCAACGAGGACATTAACCCGCATATAAAAAGTAGGATGATAAAAACGGAAGAATGCCTTACGGGTGTTGTACAACAAGAAGATTCTACTAAGATTGCAGGAGGAGGTTAACCGTACGGTTGTTAGACCAATATTATTGTATGGATTAGAGTGTTGGCCTATCAAGAAGTATCAAGTTGAGAGGATTAGGGTTGCATAGATGGGGATTCTCTATTGGATGTATGATAACACGAAATTAGATAGGATTAGAAATGTAATGATTAGGGACAAAGTAAGAGTGACATCCATAGAGGATAAGATGAGAGAAATTCAGCTTCGATGGTTTGGTCATATAAAGAGCAGTAGCATGGATGCACCAGTGAGGCGCCGTGAGAGGATCGCTCCTCTGAAAGATAAAACGGGTCGAGGTAGACCTAAAAAAAGTTAAAATGAAGTGATTAGACACGATTTGAGCACTGTAGGATTAATAGAGGATATGACTTAGGATAAAAGGTTATGGAGGTCTAGAATTAAGGTTCATGGCTTTAGGTAGTTTGTAATTGGCCCTTCCCTGAATCCCGAGGAGCATGCACAGCTCGGTGTGGCCCTGAATATTAGGGGTGTGCAAAAAATCCGAAACCAAAAAATGAACCGAAAAATCGAACCGAAAAACTGGTTAACCAAACGAATTTTTCAAAATTTTTTTTTTCGGTTTTCGGTTCAGTTACGGTTCGGACTATTTGAAAACTCGGTTAACCAAACCGAAAATAATTTTATTTTTTTAAAAATTATACGTAGTGTAAGTTTTTTTATTATTTGTAAACAGTTAATCGGTTAACCGAACTGAAAAATTGGTTAACCAAAATTTTCGGTTCAGTTACGGTTCAGGTTTTGGATGAACCAAAATTTTCGGTTTATCGAAAAATGGTTAACTGAAATTTTTGATTCGGTTATGGTTCGGAATTTTTTTTTGAACCAAAAAACCAGTGAACCGATTTTCGAATAACCGAAACTCCGGTTAACTGATTTTGCACACCCCTACTGAATATTACTTATTATGTTTTTTGAACATTTGTGTATGCTAGTTATTTTCTTCTTGGTAGTAACGGTTTTTATTTACTTTTGGCTATTTGTGGTTCAGCGAGTATGTCTTCGATATATTTAATAATAAGTTTTGATTGTTTTGAGGTGTGTTTAGCTCCGTTTTTTGTTTTCTAAAGCTTTTAAACTTCAAATGTTTTCTTAAATCTTTTTCGTGGGTCTATGGGAATTGGCCTCTTTGTAAGTATTGATGCCTGCAAAGATAATATTGTTTATATCTGAATATTCGTAAATCCCGTGTAGGAGGAACCACACAGAGAGTTGTTGTTTATAATATATATATATATATATATATATATATATATATATATATATATATATATATAAGAATTAGTTTCAAAGAGCATCAAAATGTGCATCATAGTTGAGTGTTATTCTCACTTCCCAGTGCCTTAACCCCTTTTCTACTTTGTTCATGTGTTAGAATCCTAAATCTCGCAATCATCTTTTTGTTTTTACTTTTTTAGAACTTTTTGGCTACTTAATTGATAAGTGCGCCTAATTTCAAAAGCCTTATGTGGAGTGTTATTTAGTAGTTCTAGTTAAATTTGTGTGTAATAATTATGCTTAAAGTTAGTCATTTGCTCTTTAAATTTGTTGGATCATTGTTTGATGATCTGACTTAGCTACACCATTGCACCACCTAATGGCTCACGAGTCGTGACTTTTTGATCTTTTATTATTTCTTTTATTATTTTGCATTATCTCTAGTATGACATGCCTTAATGAATCAGTGCATTAATGAATTAGTTCTTAAATATAAACTTTCATAAAAGAAATTTGAATTATGTTGGTGGAATTTACTATTAAATTTTGACACGTAGATACAGGATTTTGAGAAATGGGAGTTAAATTGGATCAACTTGTGATTTTGAAAAGCGAACATAGGAATTTGGAAAAGAAATTTGGTATATTTGGGATTCCGCATAGGTTTAGTACAATATTATAATTATGTAGTGTCGTAAAAAAAATTACGGAAGAAAAGGTATTAAAAGGTTACATCGCAAATTAAACGAACACTAGCTATATTACATAATATAATTCAACACCACGGGATTCAATTCCTAGCTCCACGAGTGGTACCTGTAGTCCTGTACCGCAGGAGAGTTCCTATTTCTAGGATTCAATTTTGGGAGGTGGTTTCAGCCCATTTGTGGGCCTTTACAAGGATTTAAATAGATGGTTCACTTATTGTATGTAAAAAACTACAAAATATTGGATAGGATGGGAGACAAGTCAATTATATAAGATGATGGTATGATGTTTTCTATTGATCACATTGCATTACATCACATGAAATTATACACCATCATACAAAATATGGTTCAAAAAATGACCCGACTAATAATCAAGTCCTAACTATGCGAATTGCTTGTGTGCAAGCTAAATTTGGCAGGGAAATAGTGAGCAAATACTGTAAAGAAGTACGTGAGCTTGGGTTCAGATTAGAGGATTTGATATCAGAGAGCTTAGGCTTGCAGAGAGATTACTTGAGGAAGGTCCTTGGAGATCAAGGCCAACACATGGCAATTAACTATTACCCGCCATGCCCGGAACCCGAGATGACCTACGGGTTGCCGGGTCATACCGACCCAAATGCCCTTACCATTCTTCTCCAAGACTTGCAAGTATCAGGCCTTCAAGTCCTCAAGGATGGCAAATGGCTTGCTGTCAAGCCTCACCCTGATGCTTTTGTCATTAACATTGGAGATCAATTGCAGGTACAGTTCTGTATTTGTACAATAGAGGTAGGAAATCTGCAGTTTCGAGTCAGGTCATTTTGGGTTCGAAGTATAATGTGATACATTTATCTGATCAGTTCATCAGAAAAAAGGTAATCAATATGGGTTGAGTTGATTTCAAAATTAGGGTGGTTATCCAATGCTAGAGCTTGTGAATTTGCGTAGCTTTAAGTTGGATTACACTTCCTGAGAGTACACACTTTCATTTGTCCTGTATGCAAGTTTAATATGCATTTGTTTATGTGACTTGTAAGTGTTCGTATTCTTAGGAGTATAATATAGGAATCGTGACATGAGTAAGCTTTGCTGGGTTCAGTACATATTGTTGTTGGCGTTGACTAAATTGGATTGTTCTGTAGGCATTGAGTAATGGGATTTATATGAGTGTATGGCACAGAGCAGTCGTGAATTCAGATAAGCCGAGAATATCAGTGGCCTCCTTCCTTTGCCCACAAAATGATGCATTGCTTAGTGTTCCACCGCCCCTCGTAGCGGATGGATCACCCGCCGTGTACAGAGACTTCACGTATGCTGAGTACTACGGCAAGTTCTGGAGCCGCAACTTGGATCAAGAACATTGCTTGGAGCTTTTCAAGAATCCGCAACATTGATCTCTCACGAACTGAACAGCCATTTCCTCTTTATGGGTAAGACGGCTTACACCTGAATTGATAACAACTTTCAGTGTGGGTTCTGTTTTGCAGAGTATGCTTACATTTGCGGAGTCTTCATCTGTGAAATCACTTGTAATCATGTTGATTAGTGAAATTAGTGATTGCTATGTGAGTGGTATTTATTAGATTTTGTTCTCCAATAAAAAATAAGTTTGAATGTAATTCGACATTTACACCATCACTCGAACATAATTATCTATCACCTTCATTTATTCATGCCCTGAATCTTCCCAACATCGATGCCTATCCTGAAGGAGAGACTCCTATGAACGTCTTGAATGGGTTGCAACTATCATACACCACAACATTTAATCATGTATGTGGTGAACTCAGACCTGTTGCGCAATGGCCTAGCGGAATCAATACCAGAGGGACTTTCAAATCTATCAGGATTGATTGGCGTGAACTTGTCCTACAACCATATGAGTTGAAAAATACCAGAGAAGATAGGTGAAATGAAATCCCTCGAAATCTCGAATATCTTGACCTTTCTAATAACAATCTCTCTGGCACAATCCCATCTGCCATCTCCATGTTGTCTTATTTGAACCACCTGAGGGAGGGTTGATCATGGCTTTATGGGGTATCCATGCAAGTCCAAATCATTCGATTTAAGAAGAAATTCTAACCTACAAGGAGAGTTAAATAGGCCCCATGACAACTTCTCTAGATGCATTAATACTTATGATCTTGAGAGTCTAGATTTGAGCTATAATGCCGCGACAAGCTCATTGCTGTACTGGTTAGGAAGCTTACCAGTTTGAAGTATTTGGATTTTAGTGGAAGCCAATTTTGGAAATTTGTCATTCTTAGGAGTTTGTTGTCCTTGGAAATTCCAGTTCTCTCCCACATGTCTCTTGAAGGTGTGTTGTCCGATGTTCATTTTGCCCTTTGCTCGAGTTTAAATCCGTTAGACCTGGGTTATACCCCCTTGAGATTAAACTTGAGTCCTGATTGGACTCCTTTTCAGCTGGGTGAATTGTTTCCATGCTCTCATTAAGATTAAAGGTTAATTGCTGTAATGGATTCAAACACAGAACGAGTTGATTGCATTGGACCTGTCATACAATCTGTTAAAAACACAAATTTGGGAATCTCGCAGTTATCTCTTGAAGGTGCCTTGTCTGACACACACCTTGTCAACCTCTCGAGTTTAGAGCAATTAGACCTCACTCCTTAGAAGCTGAACACTACGGCTGATTTCAGGCCTCCTTTTCAACTCAGTGAGCTACTGCTGAAGTCCTCCAAAACCGAAGGACAAATCCCATTGTGGATTGGAATGCAACATGAGCTAATATGTTTAGACATGTCAGACAATTTCTTGAGGGAACAAATCCCAGAATCCCCAGGACAATGCAGCAAACTTGAGTTTCTCGACCTGTCGAATCATCTCCTGAGTGGTAGGATCCCAGAGTCTTTAGGACAATGCAACAAACTAAGCAATCAAATCTTCTAGAAAGACTTGAGTTGAGCTACCCCTTTGCTAACCTATCAAATCTAAAAGAGTCTAGACTTGTCAGACAATTGCTTGAAGGGACAAATTCCATAGTTCTTAGGACAATGCAACAAATTATATTATCTTAACCTGTCCTCAAACTTTTTCAAAGGTATGGTATCTAACTACCACCTTGCCAACCTATCAAGTTTGGGAGTCACAGACCTAAGCTACAATTCTTTGAGCTTCAACTTCACTTCTGATTGGATACCTCCCTTTTTACTCGAGCAGGTAATCACGAAGTCTTGTGGCATTCAAGTTGAAGTCCCTTCATGGATTAAAACCCAGAAGTATGTCTCAGAATTGGACCTTTCAAATAATATGATCTCTGGAAAAATGCTAAGACTAGTCTTCAAATGATCATTTGGAGGTCATAGGTCTTTCCCATAACTATATTGTGGGTCCAATTACCCATCTTCCTTATGGAATTGAATCCATAGACCTCTCATATAATGTCTTGTCAGGTTCTCTTTTGCAAGATCTTTTCCACAGCAGTAGCGGAGGTCCGACTTGATTGTGTCAATTGACGTGGCTAAAGTTCCTAAATGTTCAAAATGACAAACTCTATGGTACAATCCCATATGGTTGTTGGACCAACGCGCGTGATATTAAAGTATAAAATCAATTCCTGAATTTTTAATCATGAACTTAATCTTTTGGTTGAGTTGGTCTTTGAACGTGATATCAAAGCCTTTCTGTACGAGAAGTTTTAGTTTCGATTCTCAGCAGCCCCCATATTGATTTATTGTGCAAGGTAAGGCGGACCTTTACAACATCCATGCTTCGAGCCCTAAGGGCATTCGCAAGAGAGGAAACATAGTATCACAGCGGGTTTGCTCGATCTTGATTTATCACCATCCCCGTTTAATTAAAATTGTGTGCATGTGTTAGACCTTATTAGTAGCCCACACGTAAGGAGGCGTATTGGAGTATGAAAGTGGGTGTTGTCCCACATTGATGAACTTGAAGTGTTTGAGCAATATATAAGCTGGTAAATTACTCCATCCATTATCAATTGGTTTTGGGTTGAAATCTCATTTGATTTTATATGTATGACTCCCTTTATTTAAAGTCCAATTGATACAAAAGATTGTCCTACCATAGCCGTTCAGGTCCTATACCCATGGCTCCATTGGGCTCCTCTCAAATTTGGTGTTTTTAATTTTAAACAACAATTCACTTGAAGGAAAGTTCACCACTCAGTTGTCCTTCAATAACCTTTCAGGTCCTATACCAAGTTTTGGTGTTGAAAGTCATCCCTATTTGCAGATTCTCAGGCTATGAGCAAATCAGCTAACTGGTGGTATTCCTCCGAAATTTTGTTCTCTCACTCATCTCCATATCCTTGACCTTGCTGGGAACAATTTGACAGGGATGATCCCTTGCTGTTTGGCCGGTTTAGTGGCATGAGTTCACTTCCCTGAGCTCAACCGCCTAATGTTTTTGCTTCAGCATCTTCTTCAATGCCCTTATCATATCCTAACAAATGAAATATTATGGAGGTCTTGAAAAATGAAGAATTACAATACACCAGGACACTAAGTTTTGTGGCGAATCTGGGCCTCTCATGCAATCACTTTGGACTGTTCAATACCAGAGAAGCTTACAAATTGGCTAGGAGTCGTTGGTTTGAACTTGTCCTTGGATCATCTGACTGGAATAATTCCAGAGAAAATAGGTTAAACGAGATCCCTAGAATCTCTAGAGCTTTTTAGCAACGATCTTTCTGGCACAATTCCATCCAGCATGTCCGCGTTGCCATACTAGAGGTACTTGAACCTGTCCCATAACAAGCTTCATGGAGAAATCCCCTCGAGACATCAAATCCAGACTCTTGATTATCCCTCCATATATTATGACAACCTTGGTTTGTGTGGAGAGCCCTTGTTGAACAAATGCACACAGGACCAAGGACGAGAGCAGGGACAAAAACAAGGAACCAGAACAAGAGCAGGAAGATCGCATTGAAAAGGTGTTGATTCATCTCATTGTAGCACTTGGATTGGCACTGGATTTTGGAGGGTTGTTGGAACTTTGTTGTTGAATAAGCAGTGAAGATATGCTCTTTTCCAGCATGTGGAAGATATCACGGACTACTTCTATGTTCAAGTTGCAGTATGATCAACAGGATGAGGGAGTAGTTGGAGGTTCTGTTTGAGGAAGTTATGAATGTATTTTTGATAAAAAAGAAGTCATAAATGTAATGGTCCATCTAGTGTGTTTTTAGTCATTGTGTTGCATGATTAAATAAGTTGTTTCTAAGCATTTAAAATTTTTGTTCTTGGAAACTATTTAGTGTTGTGAAATGACAGTAAGATGGTTTATTTGGTTCCATACTTACAGGCTCAAATCTTTTACAGATTAGAAAGCAGTCATATTTTCAGAGAACCAAATCAATACCATAAAGCATTTTCATTCAATATTCAATGAAATAAAAATACACATTCAAAGAGATACAATCATGTTCATGTACTGATGTATAAAACCAGAAACACCAAATCAGAAAAATGCAAATATAAGCCCTCAACAAAGTCTAACTTAAGCCTTTTTCAAAAACTCCATGACCTTAGTATCATAAGCTGAACACGCCACTCTGAAGCCTTCAAATCCAGCTCCTTTGGCCAAGGCCTCGAATTCTTGCTCTGTCCTTTCCTTCCCACCAGGGTTGTGAGCCAACATGATAGCATCGACGTGGAATACTGTCCTTGCAGCATGACTCGTTTCAGGTTCCACAGGGAGGATGTACTCGCAAACAATCACTTTGCCATGGTCTGGCAATGCTGCATAGCAGTTCTTCAAGAACTTCAAGCAATGCTCGTCACTCCAGTCATGGCAAATCCACTACAAAAATTCAAACATGAATTTGATTGACAATTACCAAGCTAATTAAAATGATGTAAAGACGATGCCAATACAAAATGAAGCTCACCTTCATGAACACAGCATCTCCTTTTGGCACAATAACGAACATGTCACCTCCAACGTGCTCCACCCCTAAAGAACATGTCAGTCATGTTAAAATGATATTTAACACACATTAGAATTTTGGAAGGGAAATTTCAATACCACTATATGTAGGTGCATCCTCGATAACATGAGGTAGGTCAAAGTTGATGCCCTTAATCGTGGGATGCTTTGAGATAATCATGTTGAGGGTTGCTCCAGTACCGCCCCCTACATCAACCAATGTTGGAAGACCCTCGAATCCCTTGTAGTTTTCGAGTATTCTCTTCATCGTAATGGTAGAATGGTTTGACATTCCATTGTTGAAAATCTTATTGAATCTGGGATCTGTTCCATGGTACTCAAATGCAGTCATGCCATAGGCCTTGTTAAATGGAATGCCACCATCAAGCACTGCATCTTTCAAGTGATACCTGAACATGATAACGGCATCAACTAATAAATAATTAGGCTTCGAGGAAACTCAAACTACAAGTTCGATATGGTGGTTCTATATCAGTAAGATTAAGGTTGAACATTTCATTTCAATTTAACTGCCATATTATAGGTTTGAATTTGTTTCACATAATTGTTTTGCCAATTTTCAGCCATGCTGATTTATTCATTAATAATAACTAGTTTGTCCTAATTGGCGTTTTCAACCATGTTGTGCTCTTATTGCCTTCTTGGTTAGCTTTTTGATCAAGTGTGAATGGTTAAAAACTGCATTTGGCGTTCTTGTCTACTTATCTACCCTTGGTCCCACTTCAAAATCTTGGGGGATCATTACTTGACTTATATTCTGGAAGATAAGGGTTACAAAAATCGAGTTTTATTGTGGGGAAATAGTTTCTTTTTTTTTTTTTTAAAGCACTAACAGAAATAGATAGTTATATATAGACCTGTCAATTCGGACAGGCGGGTCAAATACGGGTCGGGTGTATTCGGGTTCAGCTAAAATACAAGTCGGGTGTATTTCGAGTTCAGGTAAAATACGGGCGGGCGTATTTCGATTTTATGGGTTTCGGATCATCCTAACGGCTTTGAAACGCCTTTTTAGCGAATTATTTCTTTTTTTTATCGAAATCCAAAATTCGGCATATTTTTTTACTTAAAATTGTTTGTATTTAATGAAAAAGCGTTGTAATTGTAATTTCTTCAAAGAATGTCAAAAATATCCAAACTTTTGAACATGATATATGAAATTCATGTGCGGATGGACAGAGTCACGTTTGGATAGGTTGGCCCGTATATTAAAATATTAATAATTGATCGGGTCATTCATGGGTCGGCCCATCTAAAGCATATTAACGAGTCGGAGCGGTTCAACCCATCAATAGCCTGTTTAATAATTTATGTTTCGTTAATTAACTTAGCATTACCTAATCGGACATGTTTTATTAGTACGTCAATTCTAACATGAACATAAGTTGATCTATTACCCAACATTGCTCCATATTTGAGACCAATTAGAAGGAATCCAAACGAAAGAATATTATATACGCGCAAGATATTATAATTATATATTGATTATAAAATCAAAATTTTAGGTTATTATGGAATAATCTTATTTAAAATTCAATGAGAGGTATTCATTTTACCAAGAATATAATGGTATGACTCGCACATTTTCAATACGTATCTAATTCTAAATTGTTTTTCTTAATATTAGAGTTGTTTCAGGACCATTTTCTAATATTGCACCATTTATAAGTTGTATACAACGTTATTTTATGGGTAAAAAGGGAACCATTTTCTAATTTGAGAAAGGATGTGATAATTGTATAATGTCTCTCTAAACGATTCGTTATAATGAAAAACTATTATTGTTAAGAGGAAAAAAATTAAAGAAGATAAAAAGTAAGTACAGAATATTCGGGTCGAACGGGCGGGTTTAGGTTCGGATCGGGTTTGATCGAAAAATTTACAGGCTTTTCGGGTACGGGTCGTGAAAATCGCGTTCAAAACCCAAAACGTTCGGACGGTTCGGGTCGGGTCAATTTTTGCCAGATCTAGTTATATACAAAACTTACATAGACTACTACTACTAGTAGGATACAAAGAGGGCGACAACAATAACAACAACTCTCAATGTGGGTTCCACTATTTCGGTGTCTGAGGAGATCAACATATTTGATAACAACTTTCAAAGATTTTTTTCATTTGAGCTAATTGAAACCCACATAAACTGTCTCTTTTTAGCATAAGTAAACTATGACTCAAAGAAGTAAGCATGAGCTCAAATCTTTACTCATTAATCACCACTAAATTTGGCTGTTGATCTCAGAACCTTAACAATTACCAAACTTGGTTAAAATCCTCTGTTTCTCACTGCATTATCTCCTAGTTAGCGCAGGGTACCAATGAGAGAGAGAAAAAGAACTCGAGAAGAAAGATTTACCAGCTCTCCATGAGAACCTTATCTTGATTCATAAGAGACAAAGCACCCAAGGTGACACCATCCTCATTCTTGGTCAAGAACTGGCAAACCGGGGCTAACCCATACAGCCTCTCGACCCTCCCATCAGGCAGGGTGCGAAGTGAGTACGACAGTATGGAGTAGCTGGCTAGGAGCCGGAGCATCCGGTCCAACATAGTGGCAGCATCCGGGTTCGTGGTGGGCAGCTGGGCGGCAATCTCGGCAGGCGAGAGGTGGGCACCCGGCCCAGCCCGCTTGATGATCTCAAGGACATCCAGCTCAATCACAGCCTTTAGAACCATGGGCGGGACCGACCCGCTTGTGACCGTCATGGCATACGAGCACGCCTCGTCTTCCCCCATTTGGGTTCTCTCTGCTGAGGTTGATCCCATGGTGAGTATTTGGGGGAGTGAAGAGAAGAGGAAAGAAACAGGGGAAAACAGAGGAGGCAAAAACAGGGGAAAAAACAGAGGATGGGAGACTGGGGACAAGAGCAGGTGGTTTTATAAGTCTACATTTGTATCCTCGCTCACCCACCAACACCAGCCATCTTTTAAGAAAGCACATTTTCTTGGGTGGGCTAAGTCAATTTTATCATTATACCTTCTCAACAAACGCATTTTCTAATTGGTCCTAGTCCACTTTATTTTAGGAATTTTGATAATGGTGGTTCCTTCCCACTTCAATTACCCCCTTTAGGTAAGCCATCAATCAATCTTTAGTAGCCCAGACAAAATTTCAGGTTTGAGTTGAATTTAGCTTGGATAAATTGGATAGTATCAAAATTCAGACAAGAAATTAATGTTCAATATTCATTTTTCTTCAAGGCGAACAATTTAGACAAAGCTAAATATGGATCAAAAAATTGAATTCGGACAATAGAAATCTTAAAAAAAATATGTTTGTTAATTCCAATAATATGGTAAAAAGTCGCCTTTACTATTTAATTGTATTTACACGAAAACAAAAGTTGATTCTATAGAACTAAAATCCTTAATTTACCATCCATTATGAGACAAGTATAATAAATTCGAGAAAAAAGATATACATAAATATTTGACTATTATATTATATCAAGACTTTATTATAATGTTTATGAATCAATCATATATAACTTAAGAATATTCAGAGATTGTTAATTGTGACTCCTAAACTGAAGTGAAAGCTTTGATGGAACTCAATGTCCCCGAAGATGTTACACTTGGACTTCACCAGCTCTCCCACCAACTCCCCTGTATACTTTGGGGGGCCTGGCTGGGTTGGGAGGTCAATTGTTCAAACTAATATATAAGTGAATACATGTTAGGTGACATTCGAATCTTCCTCTTTACATATATTTTACAAGGTTTGATATTTGGATAGGTACTTTCTAACAACCCAAATGTGACTATTGTTCTTCAAAGTTTTTGAATATATATATATATATATATATATATATATATATATATATATATATATATATATATAAGTTTTGAACTTTGAATTTCTTTTATGTATTTAAACAGGAAATTATTCAGTTTTGGTAGTTTTTAATCGATTTTTACGAGGTATATATAGAAGAGTTTTTATAGTTTACTCTGACGATATAATTAAATCAACGTGAATTTACATTGCGATGAGGGGATTCATGAAAGTCCAAAATATGTATAATTGGAAAAAGGTAAATTTGGACCTTTTCTTTTTTCACAGCTTGGATTGTACATACTAAAGTAAAATGTTTCTCTAAAGTTTCTCTACTCTATTTCTGTGGAGTAGTGGATAGTCTACGATTTTTAAATTTAGGATCAATCGGAACGAGTCCACTTGTATGTTGTAATTTTGAAATTTAGGGGTGAGGTTGTTGCATCAAATCTCCCCACTCCCCGCCTGGTAGCGAGTTTTTTGGAGTATTAGATTTGGATTTGGATTTTAGAGGGTATTCGTGGGACTTTGTTGATCCTACTAGTTTATCTTACTAGTGAATATGTGCAACTCTTATTAAATTAGAAAAAAAAGATAATTAAGTATTTGTAGGTTGACCATGCGATCGAAGTTCATATTTCAAATGACATAATATACATGGTTGCACTAAGTTCAATAGTATTTTTTTTTTGGTTTGGGGAGAGGGAGAAATCGTTCTTTAGGTAAAACGAAGCATAAAAGATGGACCTAAATAGGTCTGAAATTAAATATCCCATGCGATCGAAGTTCATATTTCAAATGACATAATATACATGGTTACACTAAGTTCAATAGTATTTTTTTTTTTTGGGGGGGGAGAGGGAGAAATCGTTCTTTAGGTAAAATGAAGCATAAAAGATGGACCTAAATAGGTCTAAAATCAAATATCTACAATCTAAAAAACTTTGTACTAAGAGTCTGTTCTTTTCGTTGGTCTTTTTCAGTTTACCAACTTCAACCAACTTCAGCCAACTTTAATCCACTTCAATCATCTCCTTTAAAATTTTATTCTCTCTATTTTAATCAACTTCAATCCACTTCAACCTATTTTAACCCACAACCTATTTTAACCCACTTCAACCTAATTTAACCAACTTCAACTAACTTCAACCAATTTTAACTCACTTCAACCTACTTCAACCAATTTCACCCTTTTATCAATCACAATTTATCAACGAAAAGAACAAGTCCTAATTGGGTAAAACACGCAACAAGAGATATGACTCATATGTGTAAGCTTCTCCCATCTTCCCCCCAACGGACCAAAATAGGAATCAATATCTGAAGTTATCATGCACTCCTTGAATTATTATATATGATTGCGCCTTTGTAATCTGTACAACTCGTCATTAAATTGCTTACATTAGAGTTTAAGAAAAGATGCAACCTTTCCCCAAAGGGTCACACGACGTTTTCAAAAATAACTAGTTGGTGTGAGAATATATTAGCTGTACTAACCGATTTTAGCCCAATTAATATCCCACTTGCTTGCCAACGGCGTGATTCAGGTTCAATCATTAATTGTCTCAATTTCTTCATTTTGAGAATGCAAGGAGCGAGTTGTCCCTGCCTCCCAGGGCCTTTCCCCCTCCCTCGGGACTTTTGGCCAATTCGGCTCATCTGAGATAAGAGGGCCTAATGGGTACCCATGTTTACTATTTTAAAAAAATATTAGCTGTACTAATTTAGTAACAAAGGGTGCATAATTGCAGTTTACAAGTTAATGATATTCATATACCCAAGCTTAACCTACTCTGGTGTGTCACCATCACGCTTGATATACTAAGAGCATTCCCAGCCAACTCTGGCCTGCCACGTCAGCAAAAGTTCTATAATTTTGGAACTTGCATTCCATCACTTCTCCAACCTATGAAACTCAATTTTAATCATCCAATAAAAATATTTATCATGGACCCATCTTATAACACACAACCTATTTTTTAAATTATTCAAAAATTATATACTTGCTTCAAAAAAAAAGAAAAAATTAAAAAATTAAAAAAAGCCAAAAGGTGGCCCGCGGGGAGAAAAGCCTGCCCGTTCTCCCCCGCGTGGCACACCTCCTTCTCTCCTCTCATGCGTTGACAAGTGGCAGCGTGGGGCCTGCGTTTCCCCTTTTCACGGTCGGCTGCGAATGCTCTAATGGCCTGTTTGGTTCTATGTAATCGAAGTGGTAATGCAATCGAAATAGTAATAGTGATTCAATTATCATGTTTAGTTACCATTAAGGAATATAATCAAGATTGCATTGTAATGATATTTACCTCAATCTATACAATTACAATTACTTGATTTTTCCTAAACAATTGTGATTGCATACCTTTAAATCAAAGTCTACCCAACTATAAACTATTATATTTGAAAACTTTCTCTCTCTCCTCTCCATTGTCTCTCATCTGCTTCCCATCTCTTATTACTTTGACACCATTTTTTTAAAGGTTTGAAGCCCCCCTCACCCCTCTCTTCTCTCCATATTAGATAACGTTTAACCTAGACCATGATTATATTATTGTAACTGTATTTTTGTACATTCTAGACATCATGTCTCTCTCTCTCCCTCACATCATCATCATCATCATCATCATCATCATCTTCTCTCTACTTGATAAACTTGAACAATATTATATTACTGTAATCTAGAAGAAATAGAGCAAAGTAAGTCTCATGTGAAACATCGTAATCATGATGATAAAATATTATATGATAGTTATCAACAAAGTTACAAATAATTAAAATAGACAAAAATAAAATGCGAATTTAATTGCAAGTACTTCACGTCACGTGTAAAATTAAGTATTATTTGTAGATGAATTCATTCTATTACAATTGTAAAAACTTTGTAACCAAACATTGTAATGCAATTATTATCCCATTTTATTACACTAACAATTGCATTACATGGTTGATTCCATTGCATAATAAGTGTATTACTTTCAACCAAACGCTACATAAGATCATATTAAGTAAAATTAGTTGTTTAGGTAGCGGATAGCGGTTCAGGTAGCGGACAGCTGTTTAGGTGTCTGATAACGTTTCTGATTTAATTATTAGCATAAAACTGTTTAGATGAGTGGTTGAAACAAGTGTGTTTGTTAAATTAAGCTGTTGGGTTGGCTGATTAATATAACTTGACATAAAATGATATGAATAGTTTCAAAATATAAAATTTCGAAATGATATTTTTGGTAAAAAAATATAAAATGTTATTTTTGAATGATAAAAACGTTGATGTGGCTAAACGATTAACTTTTAGAAATGCTGCTTAAAACGCTAAAGTCAATATAATTTGACCGTTTAGTGTGAAATATTATTGTTTTTCAATTTTGAGCAAATCTAAGGTATTTTCAAAGCCAATATGAAATTGACTCATTTATTAAATGGGTCGGTCCGACCAACCCCAAAGCCTATATCATACTCCTAAGAGTACATATTCCCATAAGCTACATGAGCGACACATATTAAAATTTGTCTATATGACAAATATACATTAGAAAAATATGTATACTTGGTAAGTAAGAGTACATACTCTTAGGTATATGATATATATTACTGGCCCGATCAGTTCCCCAATTCTACGAAAATCTAATCATAAAAAAATCTAATTGAATTGATTAATAGCTAGATTTTGTTTTTTGATAAAGGATGAATTTATCCATTGAAGGCCATACAATATCTATCGTAGGACTCATAATCAAACAAATTTATAACTAAAATAACAAAATGAATCTTCCGATTGAGAAAACTAACAGATTCATTTCCAGACACTCATATCCTCTACTTAATCACTGTTTCATAATACAACATCTGTAAAATTTATCAGATATAATAATTGCAAAATGATAAATGTCTTGCTATAAGACACTTAAAAAGTGTCTTGTTTTCATTTAAAATGTGTATTATTACGTATTAAATTGAAAAAGAGATATGATTGAATTGTGGAATGATTTTAAAACTAATAAATCATGTAAAATTATTTTTTTATACGTAATTTTTCACATTTACAAAATTACACATATAATATGCCTTTGCGAATAGAGTTGATCAGATTACGGTGTCAATTTTTATTGGTTGGCGAAGCTGACGAATGTTAAAGTTTTACCACTGATAATAAGTTGTAATTATTAAAAATTTGGTGATTTTAAATCATAAAACATATTAATTTTTGTTAAGACAAGACATTTAAGAATGTCTTGTGGCAAGACACGTATCATTACCCATAATAATTAACTAGTAAGGCAACAACAGCAGCGGGGGATTCTGATACTCATAAGATGACATCTCCCTCCTTTGCTGAAACCTTTGTTGACACAATCAATGTTGCATTCATAGTCTCCCTACAACAATGAACATTTCGAGTTACATGCTACATGCGCTCCATTTATTCTTCCTTCTCTTTCTTTGGCTTCCTCTGCTCAATTTATTCATTCAAAACTCATGGTCATTAGCAATAACTTATAGGGTCAAGTTTTCTATGCAAAGTAAGATAAGTTGTAGGAAGTTTTGTACATACTTAAAGAAAATTTCCAAAAAGTCATGAATATGTCAAGGTCGATAAAAGTTAATTAAAGATCCATATAAAAGAAGTCTAAATAAACGGATTATTGTGCAAAAGTAGATGGAAGATGGGACTTACCGGAGTTGGCCCGTTGAAGCACTGAAGCAATTACAATGACTACAAGCAAAATCGTCCTTGTAAACGCCATCATCTTTCTTATGAGATGATGATCTCTCCTTAATTTCTACATCCTTAAATAACACCTTTCCATTTTCATCCTTAATGCACCTCACAATACCTAAATCTCTAGTTCTTCTTTCCCTGGCCCTCACCAGCTTAAAGACTTCCTTTTCCCCTTCCTTGGTCTTCAGTTTATGATATCACCTATCATAAGCCATGTTCTTAGCCACCGGAACAACTTTCTTGACAACCTTCTTTGCTGCTTTATATCTAGCTCTACTAATATCTCTCTCTCCATCCGCTTCATTGTTCAAAAAAGAGGTTTATGCTGATTTCATGAACAGTGGAGCGAATGGAGAGAGAGATATTAGTAGAGCTAGATATAAGGTAGCCAAGAAAGCTATTGCGGTGACTAAGAACGTGGCTTGTGATAGGTTACATCATAAACTGGAGACCAAGAAAGGAGAGAAGGAAGTCTTTAAGCTGGCGAGGGCCAGGAAAAGAAGAACTAGGGATTTAGGTGTTGTGAGGTGCATTAAGGATGAAAATGAAAAGGTGTTATTTGAGGATGTAGAAATCAAGGAGAGATGGCAAAGATACTTTTCTAATCTCCTCAATGATGAAGGGATGGAAGATTCTCGAAGCAGGGAATGAGAGTGGGGTGAGAGGAGAATTGATCCACGAGAGTGTGGTCATATCAGTAAAGACGAGATTATAGAGGCCTTGAGGAAGATGTCCAATGGGAAGGCAGAGGGTCCAGATCAAATACCGGTGGAAGTATGGAAGTATTTGGAAGAGGAAAGATTAGAGTGGCTAACGGCGCTTTTCAATATTATTTTTAGGACTGCAAAGATAGCCGAAGAATGGAGGTCTAGTACAGTAATCCCTTTGTACAAGAACAAAGGTGATATTCAAAATTGTAATAATTTTAGATGTATAAAGTTGCTCAGTCACTGGAGCGTGTGCTAATGGGCCGGATGTAGTTTGCTTGAGTTTAGTTGCAAATTTCCTCTTAGTAGCGAGATATGACTTGACTTAAAGGCTAAGCCACCAATAAAGGCTAAGGACCCACCAAGAATTGTTTAAAGGCTAAGCCACCCACAATTCCATAAAGGAATCCACTCAAGACTCACCACCTTTGAGAAGGATAAAGAGAACTTAAGATTTTGAGAGAAAGAGAAAGCTTTAGCTTCTTTGTATATCCGTTTAACTAACTCCTTCTTACATCCTAAGGCCTCTCGTATGTATGAGAGCCTCTTACAAGCCAAAGAAGGCAGCAAAAGACCCATTCACATGACTACAAAGCAAGGGAGGGGACCAAAAAGCAACAAACAAAAGTGGAGAAGTGCTTTTTATTTTTGCCAGCACTTTTCAGTTTACAAAGGTCAACTTCCAACAGCCATATCTCCTAGGTTCCTTAGCCAAATCTGATGAAATAGACCTTCCTAGAAAGCTTAGGAAGTTAGCTTTCACGTGGCTCAAGTGGAATGCAGTTTGGAGCTACCAGTTGGGAGATATGGGGCAAAATGTGCAGCATGTGCAGGCTGGGGCAGAAATTGCAGCAAGGGGGAAAAGGCTCCACTTGACCTATGATCCAATGCCTCACCCTAGAACTCTTTTTATGCTCTTTTAGCTGACATACGAAGGTTCCCAAAAAGTGGGTTTTCAGCATTTTAAACCCATTCTAAACTTCAATAATTAAGCCCACAAAACCGGGTTAATTTGCCGTTAACATGCACCTTGCCGTTCTAGGGCTTCTTTATTATCTCCGAGGGTTTAACTTCATTTTGAAGGACTAAACCCTTTAGAAGGTCCCTTGACCTTCCCAAAATAGAAGAGTAACACATCCCAGAGGTTTAGGATGAGGTTGGAATTGAAGTTCCAAATCAGTACAAGGGCCAAGTCCCCTTTGATGGAGTTTGTGAGCATTAAGGAGGAGTTGTGAGTTTTCTTGGACTTGTGTAGGCATGACATTTGCTTCATCCTCCCCTTCTTGAATGTGATTTGCCCTCAAATCATCACCTTCTTCTTCATCCTCAAGATAGAGTGTGAGGTCACCCACATTGAATGTAGATGATACACTCATGTCCCCGGGTAGCTCTAACTTGTAAGCATTATCGTTTACCCTTTCGAGGACCTTAAATGGACCATCACTCCTTGGCATGAGCTTGTTCTTTCTTCTAGAGGGGAACCTCTCTTTTCTCAAGTGTATCCACACCAAGTCCCCGGGTTGGAAGGTGATAGCCTTGCGGTGCTTGTTGGCTCTAGCCTTATAAAGCTCATTTGTCTTCTCAATCTTGGCCCGAATTTCTTGATGAAGCTTCTTCATCTCTTTGGCCCTCTCCTCGGCCTCATAGCTCACTCTAGACTCAAGTGGAAGTGGTATGAGTTCTAGGGGAGTTAGAGGGTTGATCCCATAGCATGATTCGAAGGGAGAGTGGGCCGTAGCGAAACTAGGAGTGCGCTTGTATGCAAATTCAGCATGAGGAAGCTTGAGATCCCACTCCTTGATGCTTTTACTCACCAAACTCCTAAGCAAGGTAGCAAGAGTCTTGTTGGTCACTTCGGTTTGGCCGTCGGTTTGAGGGTGGTGGGAGGTACTATATAAGAGCTTAGTACCAAGGAGCCTCTATAAACACCTCCAAAAGTGGCTAAGAAACTTTGTATCCCGATCCGACACAATGCTCTTAGGGATGCCGTGAAGCTTAACAACTTCCTTGAGGTAGAGGTGGGCTATGTGAGATGCATCATCCGTCTTCTCACACGGAATGAAGTGAGCCATCTTTGAGAAACGGTCCACTACCACCATAATAGCGTCCTTGCCTCTTTGAGTCCTTGGAAGAGCAACTATGAAGTCCATGCTCACATCCTCCCATGGGCCATCGGGGATAGGCAAAGGAGTGTACAACCCTTGGTGGAATTGACTTTTGGCTCTTTGACAAATAGAACACTTGGAGATTACCTCATGAACATCACCTCCCATCCTTGGCCAATAAAAATGCTCCTTGAGCATATCAATGGTCTTGTTGATCCCAAAATGACTGGCTAGTCCACCTCCATGAACCTCCTTGACAAGAAGCTTTCGGATTGGACCCTTTGGAATGCATAGCTTGTTGCCTTTGAATAAAAAACCTTCTTGAAGAGTGTAAGGGCCATGCTTGTTGCCCTCTTGAATATTGAGGTAGGGCTTGAAATCCTCATCTTCTTGGTAGTGATCACGGATGAATTGGAAGCCAAGGACCCTTGCTTCCATTACGGCTAGTAGAGAATGCCGCCTTGAAAGAGCATCTGCAACCACATTGGTACTCCCCTTCTTATGCTTGGCCACAAATGAGAAAATTTGCATGAATTCAACCCATTTAGCATGCCTTGGATTGAGTTTGTGTTGACCATTCAAATACTTCAAAGCCTCATGGTCCGAATGGAGCACAAATTGTTTTGGCCTCAAGTAATGAGACCAATGATCAAGGGCTCTTACCAATGAATAGAATTCTTTGTCATATGTTGAGTAATTCTTCCTTGAACCATTGAGCTTCTCACTAAAATAGGCAATTGGGCGTAGATCTTGCATAAGGACAGCCCCTATGCCAACTCCACTTGCATCACAATCAACTTCAAAGAGCTTGTTGAAGTCGGGAAGCGCTAACACCGGGGCCTCACATAGCTTGGACTTGAGTTTCTCAAAGGCAACATGGGCGGCCTTTGTCCACTCAAATGACCCTTTCTTCATGCACTCGGTGATGGGAGCCGTGAGGGTGCTAAACCCCTTGATGAATCTCCTATAAAAAGACGCCAAGCCATGGAAACTCCTAACTTCGGTGATGGTTGTGGGAGTTGGCCATGACTTAATAGCCTCCACTTTGCCTTGGTCCATGGAGATTCCATCATTAGAAACAACATACCCCAAAAAGGTGACTTGGGGTGCAAAGAACTCACATTTTTCTAGCTTGCCAAAGAGCCTTTGAGTCCTTAGAACCATGAATACTTCTTCCAAGTGACGTAGATGATCTTCTTGATTCTTTGAATAAATGAGGATATCATCAAAGTATACCACCACAAATTTTTCAATAAAAGGCCTCAAGATCTCATTCATCAATCTCATGAAAGTGCTAGGGGCATTGGAGAGGCCAAAGGGCATCACTAGCCACTCATAAAGCCCACCTTTTGTCTTGAATGCCGTTTTCCACTCATCACCTTTCCTCATGCGGATTTGGTGATATCCACTCCTTAGATCAATTTTGGAAAAGATAGAGGAGCCATGGAGCTCATCAAGCATGTCATCAAGCCTAGGTATGGGGTACCTATACTTGATAGTGATGTTGTTGATGGCTCTACTATCCACACACATGCGGTAAGACCCATCCTTCTTAGGCACCAATAAGGCTGGGACCGAGTAAGGACTCATGCTCTCCCTCACATAACCTCTAGCCAATAATTCATCAACTTGCCTTTGAAGCTCTTTGGTCTCTTGAGGGTTACATCTGTAGGCCGCTTTGTTTGGAAGTGGGGTACCGGGAATGAGGTCAATTTGATGCTCAATGCCTCGGATTGGAGGGAGGCCGGGGGGTAGATCTTGTGGGAAGACATCTTTGTATTGTGAGATGAGGGGGATGACCTTGGGATGTAAAGGAGTCACTTCCTCACTTTTGTTGCTTTCAAGCATGAGCAAAGCTAGAGCTTGCTTACCCTTGCTTAAAGCTCTCTCAACTTGTGTTTCACTCAACATGAGAAGGTCTCTCTTTTTCTCACTCCCCACCCCGTGTTTAGATTTGTGGACTTGGTTTGGGGATAATGGGTTTAGAACAATCTTTTCCTTGTCAATGATCAATGAGTATGTGTTCTTAAAACCATCATGCATGACATGCCTATCAAATTGCCAAGGTCGACCCAAAAGTATATGGCATGCACTCATGGGTACCACATCACAAAGCACATTATCTCTATACTTTCTACCAATTGAAAAAGAGATGAGTGCTTGTTTTGATACCTTAATATCGCCACCATCATTAAGCCATTTGAGAGAATAAGGCTTGGGATGTGAAATAGTAGGAATGCCAAGCTTCTCAATAAGTGTGGTAGAGGCCACATTGGTGCAACTTCCTCTATCAATAATCAAGTTGCAAACCTTATCTTGTATGGTGCACCGGGAGTGAAAGATCATGTCTCTTTGAGCCTTGTCATAGGGAGTGTCTTGGGTGTGTAAAACCCTCCTCAAGACAAGTAATTCACCTTCATCGGCCTCAAGCTGAGTCTCTTCTTCAAGAGAGTCCGACTTTTCCTCATGAGCTTCCTCTTGAGTTTCCATCAATAGGGCATCTACTTCCTCAACCTCTTATATGGTCATAGCCCTTCGGTTGGGACAATCATATTGGAAATGCCCATACCCTTGACACTTAAAACATTTCTTGCCCTCAAGTTTCTTAGGCAATTCCTTGGGTGCAGGAAGGGCCACAGTCTTACCCTTGTCAACCCGTGAGGCACCTTCGGATTTAGGAGTAATAAAGGGCTTGAATGGGGGTTTTGAACTTACTTGCTCCCTTGTAAATGGCTTGGTGAAGTGCTTCTTTTCCTTCTTCCTCTTCTCAACTTTGAGAGCTAGCTTGAAGACATCATCCAAGGTGAAATAGGGTTGAAGTTCTACCTTTCTTGCAATAAGGGGGCTTAACCCATTGAGAAACCTAGCCACGGTTTGCTCTTGGGGTTCATGGATACCTCCCCTCAAAAGGAGTTGCTCAAACTCCCTCATGTATTCACCCACACTCATGTTGTTTTGCTTGAGTGAGAAGAGCCGGTTGTAAATGTCTTGCTTGTAACTTTCCGGAAGGAACCTCTTGTTCATGAGAGCTTTAAGTTTCTCCCATGAGTTCATCTTTCTCTTGCCCTCTCTAGCCCTTTGCTTTTTGATGTTTTCAAACCACAAGGAGGCATACCTTGTGAGTTTAAGGCTAGCAACCTTGAAACTTCTTTCATCATTGTAGCCCTTGGCTTCAAAGATTCGGTCCAAAGTTTGAACCCATTCAAGGTATTCATCGGGGTTCAAGTTGCCATTGAACTCCGGGGGTTCCACTTTGATGTCCCTAAACTCATCCATAGGAGGTCTTCTACCTCCCCTTCTTGGATTGCTTCCCATGCTTGAATCACTAGAGAAGCCTTGTCTATCCCCATCATCACTTGGCTCTTGAGTTCTTTGGCCTCCTTGGAGGGCCATAACTTGGGTGGTTAGTTGCTCAAGTTGCCCACTAATTTGCCTCACACTTTGTTGCAAGGCTAGAATGGCATTGTCTTGCCTCATGATATGAGCTTGTTCTAGGCTCATACCTCTGGGTACCCTTGCCGGTTGGAGAGAATTAGTGGGGGTATCCTCTTCATTAGACATGGTGAAAGTGGAAAAGAGAAGAAGAGAGGATAGGGCTCGGATAGGAGGGGCACGGGCGTGCTAGGGAGGCACGGTGTGAAATGTGGCTGGGGAAGGGATGGCACGGTCGTGCAGTGAGGCACGGGGTAACCGTGCTAAACTTCTGGGGCACCGGTGGTTGGCACGGTCGTGCTAGCCCGCACGGTGTGACCGTGCCACTATTCTGGCCGGTTGCACGGTTTTGGGTAAAGTTGCTTTTGTGGGGTGTTTTGGTGGGGGTTTGTGTTTGGTTGTTTTGTGGGGGTTCTTTGAGGAGTAAAGAAGGTATTTTGTGGGAATTGCAAGTGTGGATTAAGGGCTTGGGAGCTTAAGAAGGTGTTTGTTTTGAGAAGTTCAAGCTAGAGAGAGGTGTAGATTCACCATGGTTTTCATAGCAAGGGTGTAGAAAACTTTGACAAGGAGGAAACCAAAGCAAGGAAATGTGATATAAACTCAAGAACACCAACCTGGATTAGCTCTGATACCAGATGGAGCGTGTGCTAATGGGCCGGATGTAGTTTGCTTGAGTTTAGTTGCAAATTTCCTCTTAGTAGCAAGATATGACTTGATTTAAAGGCTAAGCCACCAATCAAGACTAAGGATCCACCAAGAATTGTTTAAAGGCTAAGCCACCCAAAATTCCATAAAGGAATCCACTCAAGACTCACCACCTTTGAGAAGGATAAAGAGAACTTAAGATTTTGAGAGAAAGAGAACGCTTTAGCTTCTTTGTATATCATTCAACTAACTCCTCTCATTTCCTAAGGTCTCTCTTATAAAGGAGAGCCTCATACAAGCTAAGGAAACCAGAAAAAACATTACACAAGACCAAAAAGCAAAAGGGGGGAACCAAAAAGCAATAAACAAAAGCTTAAAAGTGCTTTTTACTGTTGTCAGCACTTTTCAGTTTTGCTAAGTCAACTTTGAAGAGCTATATCTCCTAGGTTCCTTGGCCAAATCTGATGAAATAGACCTTCCTACAAAGCTTAGGAAGTTAGTTGCACGTGGCTCAAGTTTCAGGCCATTTGGAGCTACCATTTGTGAGATATGAGGCAAAAGGCACAGCATATGCAGGCTGGGGCAGAATCTGCAGCATGTGGGAAAAGGCTCCAATTGACCTATGATCCAATGCCTTAGCCTAGAACTCTTTTTATGCTCTTTTAGCTGACATAAGAAGGTTCCCAAAAAGTGGGTTTTCAGCATTTTAGACCCATTCTAAGCTTGAATAATTAAGCCCACAAAACCGGGTTAAAACCGGGTTAATTTGCCGTTAACATGCACCTTGCCGTTCTAGGGCTTCTTTATTATCTCCGAGGGTTTAACTTCATTTTGAGGGACTAAACCCTTTAGAAGGTCCCTTGACCTTCCCAAAATAGAAGAGTAACACATCCCAAAGGTTTAGGATGAGGTTGGAATTGAAGTTCCAAATCAGTACAAGGTCCAAGTCCCCTTTGATGGAGTTTGTGAGCATTGAGGAGGAGTTGTGAGTTTTCTTGGACTTGTGTAGGCATGACATTTGCTTCAGTCACACTATGAAGTTATGGGAAAAGGTGATTGATATAAGGTTGCAGAAGGATGTCTCAATCTCAGAGAACCAATTGATTTTATGACAGGCAGGTCGACCATAGAGGCAATTTACCTCTTTAGAAATCTCATGGGTTTGTATAGAGATAGAAAGGTAGATCTCCACATGGTGTTCATTAACCTGAAAAAAAGCATATGATAGAGTCCTGCGTGAAGTGTTATGGAGATGCTTGGACGAGAAAAGAGTGCTATCCTGGTATATTCGAGTTATTAAGGATATGTACGAGGGAGGTAAGACGAGTGTTAGGACACCAGGAGGGGGTCACTAATGACTTCTTTATTGGTATGGGTCTGCATCAGGGTTCCGTCTTGAGCCCTTTTCTTTTCACTCTAGTTATGGATGAACTTACAAGAGGGATTCAAGATGAGTTACCTTGAAATATGCTTTTTGCAGATGACATTGTTCTTATTGATGAGACCAGACAAGGAGTTAATAACAAGTTGGAGCGATGAAAGCATACTCTGAAATCTAGAGGTTTTAGAGTAAGTAGGTCAAAGACGGAGTACCTTCGCTGTTATTTTAGTGGAATGATAGATGCGGGGGGAGAAGTCACCCTAGATGGGAGGCCGATACCTAAGGTCGATAAGTTTAAGTATCTAGGCTCGATCATTCAGCAGAATGGGGATATTGATGAAGATATTAACCAGCGAATAAAAGTAGGCTGGCAAAAATGGAAGTATACCTCAGGTGTGCTGTGTGATAAGATGGTGCCCCTTGGATTGAAAGGCAAAGTCTATCGCATGGTAGTTAGACCGGCCGTTCTTTATGGATCAGAATGTTGGCCTCTAAAGAAGACGCAAGTTCAAAGGCTGATGGTAGTAGAGATGAGTATGATAAGGTGGATGTGTGGTTATACAAGGATAGACAGAATTAGAAATGGAGTTATCAGGGACTTAGTTAAAGTAGCTCCCATCAGAGATAAGATGAGAGAAACAAGACTGCGATGGTCTGGTCATGTGAAAAAAAAGAGTGTGGACGCTCCAATGAGGAGATGTGAGATGATCAACATCCTCGATAGCAAATGAGGGAGGGGACGACCGAAGAAGAGCTTGGATGAGGTGATTAGAGAGGACTTGAAAGCTGTCGGTTTGACGGGGGACCTGACTCAAGATAGGAAGTTGTGGCGGGATAGGATTAAGATCTTAGATCGCTGAGAGATTTTTTTTCCCCCGTATGCGTTGTTTGTATGCAGGTTGTACTGTCCTCGGATAAGAGTTCTCATTTGCTTACCGCTGGTTGTCCGGGTATATAACCTTCCTCTAACATATTGTCCTTTTTTTCATAACTTCAGCGACTGATCTTTTTATATATCTCAGTCATCCCTTACTATAGAATCTTTCTGCTTTAAAATGTTTTCACAAAATCTTTCTTTTATAAAATATTTTCACAAAACCCTTTTTATGGGTCTCTTGGAATGAGTCTCTCTACGGGTAGAAATGCCGGTAGGGGTAAGGCTGCCTACAATTGGATCTCTCCAAACCCCGCGAAAGCGGGTTCCACACTGGGAGTTATTGTTGTATTGTTAAGAAAGAAAATTAATCAGTTTCGTGGCACAAATCTTATATATATAAAGATTCCAAAATAAATACATACATGGTTAATTAATTAAAATATTTCAGTTTTCCTTATTCAGATAATCAAAATCCTTGTGAATATTCTTTAATTTCCATTCTTGTCTGCCTCTTTAATTTCTTGCCATTATGCATCCATCCAAAATTTGCTCTTTTTGTGTTTTTTTGCTGCTTCTCTTTCCATGTTTAAGGCTCCTATTAACTTTTTAGAAACGTTACTTAAAATGTTAGTAAAAGTACTAGGTTGGCAAACACTAAAAATTCACTGATTAGTGTATTCATTTGATCAAAATACTAAACGCTACATAAAACGTTGTTGTGGAGCACGATCTAAATCGTCTGCATTTTTCAACCCATGTACCCAAAAATGGTGATATGGACTAACCAATCCAAGTCAAATCCGGCCTGGTTGGTTAGTTGTACTCTTTTTTTTTTTACATTTATTTATTTTATTTTTAAGCTAAGAGCACAAAAATCTAACTTCCTCTTTCTTTCTTTTTCGATGGAAAAACCGGCTCTTGTTTCTTTGTTTGATTTTTAAGTCTTTGTTTAGAATTGAGCTACTATTGGCTTATAAAGGGACATGATTATCCTATCACAAATTTTCTTCATTTGTAAAACTCAAACTCGGAACGTTATGTACAGAATCAATATGAAACCACATAAGCTAATCTCTGTTTATATTAGAGTTGGATAATAAGTTGCGTCAGGTTGAGTTCGTATTCGTGTCAAACTTAAATGGGTTGAGAATTCTTAAACCTCAATCTAACCCATTTATTAAATGAGTTGAAAAATTTTGACCTGTACCTATTTAATTTTTAAACGGGTTGACCCAGTTAACCTGTTTAAGATAAATAGATCAAGTTCAGTCGCTTAATTAACTATTTGCGTATTTAATATTTTCAACTAATATGTAATTACAGTGTTAAAAATTAAGTTTATAATAATTACTCTTTGAAATTCTCCAAATTCGTCATAATTTATAATTTCTAAAAATTTTTATATTCTTAATTATCTAATAAAAAGTAAATGGATAAATAAAAAATGAAAAAATGAGTTGATTTATTTAACTCATTTAATATAGACGGATTAAATAAGTACTTTTTCGTATCGAGAATCTCGACCTGAACCTAACCCATTTAATTAAATGAGTTGAATGTGTCGACCAATTTAATTAAACGGATCCAAAATTTATACCCAAATCCACGAAACTTCGTCTCGATTTCGAATCGATAATCGTGTTGGGTCAACTTTTTCTAGTTCTAGTTTATATCTATGTAACTACTGACATACAGCAAAAATAACGTCTGACCAAAATGGCCCAACCCATTTTACAATCCCACCTCTCAGACTCAAGGCCTGAAATTAGGCCCAGAAGCAGGAGGAGCCCTCCCTTCTCACTTTATCACAATGCGTGACACTCATTCACTCACAACCATAGCCACACTTCACTTTCCCAATCCGCCTCTCTGACGTTCCCTCTCATGCACTCAGGAGAGAGAAAATCTCCGACACATCCATAACCACCATGCCAGGCCCCGTCGTCGAGGAAGAGCACCAACAAGCTCCAGTTCAACAAGAGGTGCCTATCTTCAGTTCTAGGGTTTTCAATTCGTTCTTGCTTGTGTTTTCTGTAAATTGAAATTCTGTTGGAATCTGATTTTGAGTAGCAGAAGGAGGAGGTCGTTGTTGAGGATGTCAAGGAGGAGGAGCATGAGGATGACGACGACGACGATGAGGATGATGAGGATGACGACAAGGACGAGGCTGGCCAAGGTTTTACTTCTCTTTCTTTTTTCTAACTCGTTTGGTTTTTGGTGTTTTGATTCTTTCGTTTTAGGGTTTAGGGTTTGTTTTCTTTGTTCTGTATTTCAATTTTTTGTTGGGTTTGTGTGTTTGGGTGTTATTAGGTGCCAAATGGTTTGTTGTTGAGAAAATAGCTTGTTTTCCTGTAGATTTGTGGTGAAACTTGGTATTCGGATGAATTATGGACAAAGTATTGGTGGATAATTGTGTGGTTGAGAAACATATTATCAGATTTCATACGAATTACTAATTGACATAGTATGAAATTTATATGAAATATGAATGTGAAGATTAATGATTCTTGTTTCATGTCCTCGGATATATGTTTCGGTTGTCATTTGTGATAAGTGTGTTCCTCACAGTCTTATGAGCTTTTCCTGGTTAATATTGTTACTGCGAACTAGCAGAAATGACAATAAGTGAAATTAATTCCTGGGTCTGTGTTAGTGAGACTCTTCCTTCTTGAAGTAATCTTGTGCTGTTTTGGTGAGTTAAGATGGGAAGATTGAATTGAATGTGCATTAGTTTCCTTCCTTCTGAGGATTGGAGATCATTTGTGCAACATGTCTTAATTTGCATGTATGTTATATGAATATAGGCACTGCTGAGGGCTCAAAGCAAAGCAGGAGTGAGAAGAAGAGCCGCAAAGCTATGTTGAAGCTTGGCATGAAACCCGTTACAGGTGTGAGCAGGGTCACCATTAAGAGAGCCAAGAACGTAAGATTTTGTCATGAATTCTCATATTTGACATGCCTTTCAAACTTGCTCGGAATGAGCTAAAATAGTGAATTGGGCGTTGTATGATTCCAGATATTATTTTTCATATCAAAACCTGATGTGTTCAAGAGCCCACACTCTGAGACCTATGTCATATTTGGAGAGGCAAAGATTGAGGACTTGAGCTCTCAGCTGCAGACCCAAGCTGCGCAGCAGTTCAGGATGCCCGACATGTCTGCCATGATGGGCAAAACTGAACCATCTGCTGCTGCCACTGCAGCTCCAGACGAGGAAGAAGAGGTTGATGATACTGGGGTGGAGCCGCGTGACATTGATTTGGTGATGACCCAAGCTGGGGTGTCTAGGAGCAAGGCTGTCAAGGCACTCAAGAACCATCAAGGCGACATTGTTAGTGCCATTATGGAGCTTACTACTTAAGCTGGCAAACTTATCCAGTTACTTGATAGTGTTTGTGCTTATATTCATCCCATAGCTCTCCTATTCTTGTTTCTTTCCAGTCCGGGACAAGCTATGGCATAATGATGTTATGCATTTTTGAACTGCTGTCTTCCTGTCATAAGTTGAGTTTCATTTCTGGAATATGAATGGTGGTTTTGTCGCCTCAATTTAGCAGTTTCGACTTTCGAGCTTCCTATGGGGTATATTTTAGGGCTGACATGGTTGGGGACCCCTGTGTATTCAATTAGCTGTTGACGCAAGGAACCTGATTCGGTCGTGTAATTTATCCTGGCCAGGAGAATTTACTAGTGCATCTTGTGAGCTTGACATGGTTGAAACCATCTTGGGAGGGGGGATACAGAGACATGAAGAAGAAAGCGATTGGGTTATAAATAGGTGGGAACACTAAATACGACTGTCTCATGGAAAAGTTCATGAGATACTCGCACATGATAATTGGCCATTTTTAAAAGCAATTGAGCATTTATTCATGAAAACGATCCGAGCTCAACACTGGACTTAAATACCTAAAATCATTGGAGACCAGTTCTGAAGATCAAATTAAACACAAAGCTCTTCACCTGGTGATACTGTGGCCAACACTTGGAAATTCATGGGATTCGAACGCTCAACGCTTACAGAAATTGGTGATTTAGGAATCGTAAGGCAACCATATCAATGCTTAAGGTGGTAAACCATTCATCTTTATTTTGCCGCATTATGAAGGGCTAATTGTTAATGCGACAAAATAAACACACATTGACTTTCACACAATCACACCTCATTTGGCAAACAGCTGTTACCTGTTTGTATTAGTTGTTAGTTATTCGAGATAGCTGTTTGTTGAAAAACTATTTGGTAAAATTAGCTGTTTCTGATAATGTTGTAAGACAAAAAGCAAATTCTTTAAAATGCTCTTCTAAAAAAAACTCATGGAATTAGCCTTTTCAAATTAGCTTTTTGGACCTAAAAAGCCTTCTAAAAAGTTTTTCACCAAACACCGAAGTAACTTTTTTACTTGATCAAACGGCTAATCTTGGTCAAAAAAACTCTTTTTGGCTAAGAAACTCTTCAAAAAGCTGTCTGTCAAACACCCCATTATCATTCACATATCCAACCTAAAGCAAAGAGGGATGTAAGCGCAACCTTGTCTTTCTCTTCTCTCTTTTTGTTTTTTTTTAAAAAAAAAAATAGGGGATGATAAAGTGTGTTAATCCCTGGTAAATAGATTCACTCATGCACAAACAATGAAATCTGAAAGAAGACAACATTAACATCTTAACAATTATATACATCAACTAAAAAAGCTCGAAATCCCCAAGAAAGAACTCAAATGTAGGCTAAAACATCAGAAGCTAAACGAAGAAGAAAACAACGAAAGAAGAGACTCATCGCTTATGTCAGCATGTATATATACTAACCACCAATGTCGGGCTGTTGAGTGTGCAAACAACAAGCAAAATAAACATAGAAAGAAAGAAAGAAATGAAGAGTGCTCTGTTTTTGTTTTCCCTTCTTTAGAAGAAAACAACGAAAGAAGGGGAACCCTCAGCCATGAAAGCACCCGAACTCGAAGAAGAAGAAGAAGAAGAAGATAAAAGCTGCTCGCGTCTTCGAGCGTAGAGCTCATGCCTCATTCTTGCAATCACCGCCGTGTATTGCTCAAGCAGCTCAGCCACATACCCCACCTTTATCATCCTTCGTCTTCTCTCTTGAACGAAGCCACAAACAATGGGGGTTTGGAATGCGCAGGAGGAGCAGGTGGAGGTGGGGTTTGAGCGTCTGTAATGTAAGGTCAAATTTTAAGCGAATGTGGCTTTGAATTCAATGCAATCCATCATTCATTTGTTAGATGGGTAACGCAATCTGGATCAAATATATCTGCTTTTTGACACTTTCTATCTGCCCAATTTTAATTAGATTTATTTATAGCCGACGGACATGTCACGTCAATTGGGCGGAGCCTTTAAAACAGATTAGATTAGGAAATTATGACTTATTATGATTATTCATTCGCATATTTTCTGGGTCAGTTTGGCTATTTTGTTTTGTTTTTAACAATTTGTAGTCGCTTGCGCGTTTGCATTTGGGTCATTGTCTTGTCCGTCAATTAAACTTGCGCATTGTTTAAGTCACGTTTCCTTTTATTATGGCAGGAGCTAGGGTTGGTTTAGGGTTGAGTTTGGTATTTTGCCAATTAGGAGCCATATTTGGTTATTTTTTTGGTGTATTGCTTTTTGAATGACAGTTGTCTGACGAATTATAGTAATTGATATTCACTCATGGCATGAGTTTTTGATTTGTTTCGTCATTGCCACATACTAATGAGATTCTGCCTTACAGAAATATATTTGTCTTATAATAATTTTGTTGAAATGTATGGTATTGTGTCAAATTTTGTTAAATGGGTTTTTTTTTTAAAAAAAAATTTATGATAACTACTGTCATGTATGACGAACATTACAACCTTTTACCAAAACTTTAATTTGAGGGCAGAAGTAAAAATGAATAGTTTGTAATGGTGCCGTTATGAGAACTGTTGACTTTTAGGTATCTCGAGATTTGATACATTAATTTTTATGACCCTGACATTTTTGACTTTATTTTTAAGTACCCTCACTTATGATTTTCTTACAATTAAGTTCTTAATTACAAAAATACCTTACTACTGTCGTCTTTTAGTTTTTTTTTTAAAAAAAACCCAACTCCTCTCTTTTAAGTACCCATCGCCCGATCGACTATTCAATAGTAGAAAGATAATTTTTGAGGTTTTTGCTTAAAAGCAAAAAACAAAAAGGACAATAGTAGGGGGTTTTTTTGGGTAATTTTAAGACTTAATTATAAGAAATTCATAAGTGAGTGTACTTAAAAATAAACGTAAAAATATCAGGGTCATAAGAGCACCCCCAACCGTGTGGAACACGCAGGACAACACGCCTGGCCGTTCCTCCCCCATTCCACCTTTTTTTGTCATTTTTTAATTTTTTATTTATTTTTCTTTTTTCTTAATTAAAAAATATTATTTAGGTATTTGAAAAAAAAATATATTATAATGTGGGTTCATATAAAATATTTTATTATATAATTTAAGTTGGAATTCTATTGGTTGGGAAAGTAATGGAATAGAAGTTCCAGAAATATGGAACTCTTGACGATGTGGCATGTTTGAGTTCTAATTTTTGAAACTCAAGTTGAGAATGCTCTAAAAATTAATGTATCAAATTTCAGGGTACTTAGAAGTTAACAATTCCCTCCTTGATGGCTTGCAACCATATGTATGCCACTTCCTTCTTTTCTATAGATAAAATAATTCATTTAAAAGACCTCTTCAATACTACCACATCTAAAGGGGGAGTTTTGAAAGTAAGATCACAAAGAGGAAAAACAAGAGAAAACCTCTCTCATCCACATTTGCTTAATGGGATAAATGCCCTACAGAGTCTTTTCATGTTGCTTGAGTCAAATAATACTTAAACATACAACCACTTTATAGGTAGGATCGGAGTTCTTTTAAAATTTTAGTTAATAATAAATTATGACAAATATATTAGGGAGTTTAAGGGATTTCTTTTTACCTCGACAAAACTCAAGGTATCTCACGTAAAGTTTCTTGGTTCCAAATAATAAAATTTTAAAAAGACACGATGGAATTTTACTAAAATTATAACACAATTTATGTCGTGCTTATTTGTGACAGATATACTAATTTTAAAATTTAAACTATTTCTTTTATCTTTGTTTTAATTCCAAAAATGGACACAACTACACTATGTTTTTCGCATCAGATTATTTATCCATGCTCTCTCTCTTTTTTTTTTTTTTGTTGAGGCTTGGATCCTCCATTTCGATAGAATCAAGCCACTCTTGGCTCAATAAAAGATATAGCTTTTCATGATAGATCTTCTCTATTCACAACACTGAAACCCAAGATTTTATTGAAAAGTGGCAAGTGTCAACTATTGAATTAATCTATGTTAATAGCTGTCCATGGTTAAATCATAACACCATTGCAATAAGCAACATTAATGATATTAAGCATAACTTGCATGTGAAGCAACAATGTTCTCACTTATCATCTCAAGCAACAAAAGAAAAGACTCAATGTATCATTTAAAAAAAAAAATAAATGTCCACATTTTATAACATAATCTGTGGCATAGTTACTTTCCATATTCATAGTTCTTCCTCTTCCTCAAGTCCTAATCAACATTGTTGATCCTTCAGCCTTCTTGAATTGGGGAGCAGTAACTAACACAGCCAAACTTACCACTTGAAAAATCCATGGTCTTTTTCACACCAAAAAGTTAAAAAATAAAAATAAAAAATAAAAAATCCACGGTCTCTTTTGGCAATTCTTCGGGTGCTTCCCTAGCTAGTCTACCTGGTGTCACATGTTAAGTTTCTGGAGACTTCCAGAATATTCCCGGATTCTTCGAAATGTTTTGGAATCATCTAGAATACGATAGAACGTTCTAGAAGGTTCTAGAATCTTGTGAAGCGCTCTAGAACCCTCTAAATTATTTTAGAACCTCCTAGAGTATTTAGTATCTTTTTGAGTATGCTAAGATATTTTAGATTGTAATAAATTATTCTAAAATGAAAGCCGCCCACTCTAGAGAAGAAAAGCAAGAGAGATGGTCTCTAGTTTCTTTCCTTGGCCATGAATCCTTGGCTCATTCCTACTGTCCTCTGCTTCTTTCCATCCCATATCTACCCAAACCAAAGCCTTTCAATGAAGAAACCACTAAGATCCTGGCGGTTCTTTTTGCTATTGTCACTCGTCCTGCCTCTCTTTGGTCTTCTCCTGCTCTTCTGCCCCCAATTTATGCCTCCCTTATCGTGCTCGAATTATTTTGCTGTTCAGTCGAAGAAATCTCGGTCTACGTTAGTCAAATTTATTGTCATAGTTGCCTTCCCTTGCTCTCAAACTATTTTCGCCTTCCCTTGTTCTTCATTGGGCCATCAATCTAGCAATATTCATGAAAGAAAAGTCTGGAAAGATTGAAATTCTCTTGTATCCACTCAGCACCGGCGTTCAGCCTTTCAGTTACGGACAACATTTTTTGGGAAAGTAAGGAAGGTGCCCAACCTTGCGGATTCACGTTAGCTCTCTTTGCCGCTGACCGGATTCGTGTCAGTTCCGAGCTTCCCCAGCAGAGCTACTCTGATGGACCTCATGTAAAAATGAGGATGAAGAGGAAACCAAATGTTCGTAATCTTCTTTAAGGACTCCCAGTGTTTCACAGTTATATTATCCTTATTGGGTACATATGCCCATCGGATCCAGCATCCTTGATTGGCACTCCTTAGAAGGGGTTGGTCATAAAAGAAATATGCATTTGTCCTATTTGAAGAACTATGCAGCATTTTGAAGCAGCATTTGTCCTGTCATCAGGGCAGTAGCAGCATTTTGAAGCAGCATTTGTCCTGTCATCAGGGCAGTCATAGTAGGGAAAAAGACTAAACACACACAACATATGGGCAGACTAAATTACGTTTGCAGAAATATGCAGCATAAGGGCAGTACTGCAGTAGCAGCATTTGTCCTGTCATCAATCACAAAGCTCAAACCATGCCATCATTTTGAAGGGCATCATTTTGAAGGGTAGTGGCAGCATAAGGTTTCTAACCTGCATTCCCATTTTCGATATTAGCGCAAGGTGGAATAGTAATGTTTAACTGCTTGGAAACCCAATCCTTGAACTTTCCCATTTCGGCTTCAACAGACTCCACACGATTCCAAAGATTTTCATTTTCTGTTTCGCCTATGGTTACACGATCAACAAGAACTTCATTTTTTTTTTTTCCTAGTAGCATTGGGTTCCACATCAAGCTCAATTCTAGTACGTGATGGTCCTCTTATATCTTTTGCCTTTACTCCTCCTCCATAGCCAACCACTGAATCTCGAGATTTTGATTTGAAAACCTTTCGAGCAACCTACACATGGAAAAGGAAATGCCATGCATTAGATAAAGACACCGGATAGTATGTTATTGAGATTCATTTATGTGAATTTATAAGTCTTAGTCTACATCCATATGTGAAAGAGAGGGCTCCTTTTCCATCGTATCTCGGATTTCATCCTAAAGTATATAGCTTGGTAGCATTAATCTTTGCAATTGCCAAAAAAAAAGTTACAAAACAAGATCATACATACGTATTTCTGAGCAATCTCTGGAGTTGCAAGATCATACACACACAAATTGGGACAAATACCGGGGGCAACTATTGTGTTTAATATGCCATTGTTTTATTTGACTTCCACCCATGCGAATGTGCCATGTCATGTAATTCTAAACTACCTGCCACTTTTTATACTTTTTACCTACACTAGATTAGAAAAGGAGAAAATAATATTTGTTAATATTCATTAACACTACAGAAAAGAACAGGCCTGCACACACGCACACATAACCATGCCTACCTGGCTCACTAGAATTAGATTCATTCTAAGATAACAGCCAAAAGAACAGTGACCAAGAGAAATTCAGAACCGAGTCCAATAAAAGTTTGCTATAGTTGTTAGTATTATGCAGGGGCTGAATGCTGAACCTGAAGTTCTCTGACCAACATTCAAGAGAACAACTACACAGTAAACGCCATAGGTTAACATAGGCAACTAACATTTAACATACCATCATAGATATCACATTTTACAGGGCTATCCAAAAGATTTCAAATCTCAGCACTCGGATGCAAATGCAAATGCAAATGGAATACAATACATTTTCCAAACTTTTTGGCGAGAAGCCTGGAAGCCTGAACCCTATTCTTATAATGCAGTTTGCAGAATAATACTCACTTCAGTATAGAAAGCACAGCACTTTCTCACATTTTCAACCAAGGCTCTAATATTATTAACAATACTCACTTCAGTCTAGAAACAGGGAAATATAGATTCATGAGCTATTAGGAACGGGGAAACATAGATTAATAGAATTGATGATTGCGTTTTACAAGATCCAATATGGCTTTACCAACTTCATTCCCAGCTACAGTCCAGGCATCCTTAAAAGAATTTGCTATCATAACCATTTAGGTCCGGGCTTTTTGCACTATCAACAGACCATTCTGCCTTTTTTACATTAGTAATTTAGAAAGGAAATACCCATCTCATGAGCCTGTTGAGATGTCCCAAAGTTCCCTATTGGACGAACAACCGGTACAATCCATTATGCACTACAAGGCCTTTTAGAAGCAGCTAACAAGTCCCTAAAATGACCCATAAGAAGTGTTTCAATATCTCTGGGACTATAAGTTATCTATTCTCATATTTGATTATCTAGCTTTACACTGTCTCTATCTTATTGTTATATATATAAAAAGAGCCATTTAACCTTCTTCATAAATAATGTTTCTTTACAACTTTTTTCAATAGAAGCGAAGTATCGATAACGCTCCTTTCATCATCATAAATATTTGTAGTAGTCTCTTGTAGTTCTAGCACCTTGATTCTAGCCTCTTCAGTCCTCGTCCCTAGATTACAGAATTCATTCCTATGAAGCTTCTCTTACCTGCACTTTATATTCCTCAATTTCTTTAGGACTATATATATTACATTGTAGTCCCAACACCTTGACAATTCCAATTAGAGAAGTTGCAAGTACTGCTGATGTTGGCAACACATATTACGAAAATGGAAAAGAGGTTTAAGTTCATGGAGATCATGGGCAATGTTTGCCAAGGACAAAAGGCTACCAGGGTTCACTAAATACTTAATCCCAGATAACCGAACAACCTAATATTCATTGATAAATACCCTATCTAATTTTTTTTTTTTTTTTTTTTAAGTTTCTATCGCCAACCTGCTATTTATTAGAATATTGATAAGTGTTCAATATGTATATCATTTTAGGGCTATTTTGTGTCGTTTCTAGGAGAATATTGTGCTTTAAGTTATTATTTATGCTCTTATTCTCGATTTATACTTGGGTATAGCTGTTTGATGTATTTTGCAGAATTTTAGGCCTTTCTACCCAGCATTTGACCCTAGATAGACCCGGCAAAACTGACCCGAAACCCGAATTGAACGACCGGGATCCATACCCGAACCGACACCCGAAATGGGATGAACTGATTTGGACCCGAACACCCGAAGTAAACCAATCCATAAGCGAACAAAACCCGAATTGTAGCATGACCCGAAATTACCCACGCCCGAAATGACCCGATCTAATTCAAACCCGAACCGAAGTAACCCGAAAATGGACAACCCGAACCGTACCCGTTTTAAAACCGATTCGATTCCTACCCGACTCAATTTTACCCTAATTAAACCCGAACCCGAATATACTCAACCCGAATATAACCCGAATATGCCTGACCTGAATATAACCGAAGCATCTCTATAATTAAGGGGCACAACAGCAGTAACAGAATATGATTTTTGACCTAGGGTCCAAGAGAATGGGACGTAGCTGCAACATCTATTGACTTAGATTTGGCGAATTTAATTTAATCTGTTCTCTAGTTATTTAATTTGCTTGCTACCCCTTGCACTTGCAAGGTTATGTCCTTGTATCTGCAACCTCCGATTCATGTCCCTGCTAACTCCCTCTGGGTATTTGGATATTCAATTGAAAACTACAATTGTGAAAATTGCGCATGATCTTGCCTTTTTGGGACTGGTATGCAACGATGTTTCCTTTTTCACAGCACTGCTGAAAGGCTTTAACCAATTTCTGGTTAATTGGTTTCGCTTTGTAGTTTCGATGTATTGGAACATTGGATGCATGTGAACCTGTGGCTTTGAGGCTTCTCTCTCTGTGAATTTGTTAGTACAATTTTGTTTGGGAATTTTGTACAACATGATTGGGGTTTGAACATTTATATGAATTATGCATTTGAATTCTAGGTTGAGGTTTATGCATCGAGCCTTGGCTATGATGATTTCGTTGGCCTTTACTTGTCTCTGACAATATCAAGTCGGTTCTGGGAAGTTGTTTACCCACTGCCCATATATCTCTTGCGTACTTGCTGCCTGGTTAGGATGATTGCTCATTTGGATATCTTGCTAGCTGCTTGTTTTGGGAAAGATGTATTCTTGGAAACTGTAATTTATTTGTGGTGTTCGGCCTCTATGATTATGTGTGTCGTGATTATTATTCATGCATCCTATTGTGAGTTCAATTATCTTTGTTTTCTCTCATTCTCTTCCTGGGGTTTTGTTATTTGTAATGTTTCTTTCAAGTTGGATGCTTTGTGTCTTTTTTTTTTCCCCTGAAATTTATGCATTGGTGAGAGGAAGAGAGCAAATTATCTTGCTTCCTAAGACCACTATTTTGACCGATCCTTTTGATCATCATATACATATTTTGCTCACTGCTACGTGGTCTTATTTATGGAGTGACCCACAGCTTACTGTTTTTAATAGGCATTGTTTGGCCATTATTATTATGTATTTCAGCCATAATCACCATTTGGTATTTTATTGCTGGTGCATTCTCGAGTGTATTTCTACTAACTACTCTGTTGCAGTGAGTGACTTTGTTCAAAGCGTTTTTGTCAAATCTTTGCTCAACTTGGTTTGTCAAAGGGCGTACTCTTGTTATCATCTACTCATGCTTATTAGCATTTTTTTCATGGATCTATGTATTGAGTATGGTCATGGCTTGTTTATGGTGAGAGGTCATAAGGTTGCTACCTTGTGGCCCAAGGCTAGTCCACTGAACGATCTATATGAATCAATTGAATCTCCTTTGTCCTGGTTTTTGCTATGCATTGCTCTTGAACTTCTAGGCTTTGCTGGATTCAAACCACGAAAGCATAATGCTTAGAAATTAGTCGATTTGGTATGCGATGCGCAACTCACAAATATAGCCCAGAAAGTGATAATTTCGTTGTTGATTATTTATATTGAATTTATACAAAAAATTTTATGTATAAATGATGATGTTAATTTGATATCTTTACTAGTGTTTATGGGGAGTGAAATGGAGTATATCAAATTCGTTCCCATGACCATTGTCCCTGGGGAGTGGAATGGAGTATGTCAACTTCATTCTCAAGACCATGTTATCGACTGATCATTTAGATCAATAGACAAACAGCGGAATTAAAGTGCCTTTATTAATTAGTTACATGAATATTGTTTTTTGGAATGTCCAAGGAGCTAAGAAATCTCAGCTACTTGAGGTGAGATTTATCAACTGCACTATTAGGCCTGATATCCTAATTTTGCTTGAAACTATGGTTAATGAACAAAATTTAGATTTGATAATAAGAAATTTAGGCTTTTCTCACTATGATGTTATTCTCATAGGGAATCATTGTGGTGGGATTTGGTGTTTATAGAATCCGATTAATATTGATGTGTCGATTCTTGCAAAAGAAAGTCAATCTATTCATTGTCACATTAAGGATAATGTTAATAATAAGCAATGTATCTTGACTGTTGTTTATGTCTGGCTCAGGAACGACATAAAGATGCCTTTTGGCATCATCTTAAACAGTTAAATAATTCGATTAACTTACCTTGGTGTATTACGGGTGATTTTAATGAAATGATTTACCCATTAGATAAAGTTTGCAGAATCCGTCTAACTGTAGAGAAAACAAAACAATTTAATGATTTCTTGACTTCCACTGGAAGCATTGATGCAAATGTTCAAAGAAGAAATTTCACTTGAAAGAAATTCTTAAGAGGACAACTTATTTATGAAAAATTGGATAGAGTGATATTTTGGGAGGATTGTGTACAATTATTTCCTAATTATTTAGTTACTAATGGGCCATTTACGTGCTCTGATCATGCTTTTGTCCTTCTTAATACTAAACTAGAACACCAACCTTGGAGAGGTACGAATTTTAAGCACCAACATTTATGGGCACAGTACCTTTTTTTTTTTGGTAAGAAAGGTAAGCAATAAAATCTAGGCGACCCTTCTCTCAAGGGTTCTCCCTAAATTATCGTCATAGAGGACAAAAAGAAGGTCTCTGTATGGGACCACATTCCAAACAACCTTGCAATGTAAGGAGTGACCAAACTTTACTGGTCAATCAGCTGTGCAATTACTCTCTCTAAAAATATGCTGAATAATAACCCTGTTGCATAATTTAGTGTAAGCTAATATATGTTGCACGAGAACTTGAATTTTCCATGGGGGTTGAATATGACCTTGAACTGCTTGGATGAGAATTTTATTATCTCCTTCAATTTGAATATGAGTGAAACCTGCTAGGACTGCTTCTTTAATACCATTACGCATTGCTGTTACTTCTGCTACTAAGATTGATAATCTTCCCAAATTGAATGCTGAAGCTTGGATGAACTTTCCTTCTCAGTCGCACCTTGTGATGATTTGGATCCATCAAAATTAATTTTGATGAACCCCACTCGTGGCTTCTTCCATGCTACCCAATATGTCTTCTTCCGGTTGGTAGTTGAGTTAATTGGGTTTGGTAGTTGAATTGAATGTGTGAGGTTGTGCCTAATGCGCCATTCAGCGGTAGCCTTTTTGGCTATAATCAATGTTATTCCTGGGTTTGGCATTTTATTACGAAACATCATATTGTTCCTTGTTTTCCATATACTCCATAGCAGGGCAACTAATCTATCCATTTTAACTGCAGGACTGGCAGCTTCGGCGTCACTAAGCATTTCTAGTATATAAATTTGTGGGTCGAATTGGGGGTTCATGTTAAGCCAATTGTGAGAAACTGCTAATCTCCAACAATCTTGTGAAACAGTACATCCCAAAAACAAATGGGTCATATACTCATATCTTCAGTCGTTGTGTGAGAAAAAAGGGCAACGAGAATCAATGGGCATGCCTCTTTGAGCCAAGGTTCCTCTTGTAGGCAGCGATGCATGACAAATTTGCCAAAGAATAACTTTTTAATTTTCGCATAACATCTAAATTCCAAATCCATATATACTCCCATACAGGTGGGTTGACTAGGTCTAGCCCATGTGCGGCCTAAGTCGCTGACTTAGTGAAAAACTGATCATTTCCAGAAAGTCCCCAACACACAAAGTCAAAAATGGAGTTGACAAGGATAGGGGTTGCAAGAATCCAATGTAAGTAGACAGAGTCAACTAATAAACTAAGTTGTACCGTATCCTATTCTTTGGTTATCGTTAAAAACTATGATACCTTTAGAGATGTATCAATAAGGAAGAGGTCCATGATATTGAGAAGATTAGCTAAGCTGTCATTTGCACACTAGTTATCGAGCTAAAAATTAATATTAACTCCATTACTCACTTTCCACCTTGCTCCTTTCCTAAATTGTTGTCGATTATTGAGGATACACTTCCAAGCCCAGGAATCATATTTTTTGGCTTTGAGAGCAAAGAAGTTAGTGTCAATCTCGTATCTTGCCTACATTTGTTCCACCCACAAACCCTGATCATGGAACAATTTTTAGGTTAATTTACTTAAAAAAGCACTATTAACTGCTTCCATTTTTCTGAGTCCAAGACCTCCAGCTTTCTTGAGTTGACAGATTTTGTCCCAAGAAACCATGTGCATCCCTGTGTTTTCATGAGATTTTTTTCCAAAAAAATCTCTACTTATTTTATCTATACAGCGGCTAGTTTCTTTAGGCAATTGAAAGCATTGCATTGTATGTGCAGGCATTGATTCGATATGAGATTGAATTAGTGCCACGTACCCTTCCAGCCTTAGAGACATGTCTGGTCTTCCAAGTTTGCAATTTTGCAGCTGTTCTATTTACTAAGTCAGAACAGTTTCTATTTTTGGTCGACCTTTAAAAACTGGATACCTAAGGTACTTGCCAAGATTTACTTGATGCGTAATGTTAAAAATAGACGACACAATTTGCTTGTCATGAAAAGTGGCATTATTGGAGAATATTAACGAGGATTTATGAAAGTTAATGAGATGGCCCGAATTTCGACAGAAATTACTTAGAACTGAACTTAACTCATGGTAGGATTCAATATTAGTTCTGCAAAAAGTAGACTATCATCGGCAAAAACCAAGCATGGGATGGCATGAAACATATACTATAGTCAAGAAAAATTGGAAAATGGGAATTTGAGGAACTCCTATGTACAAAGTAACAAAGAAACTAAAAAAGATAAAATTAGATCTTAAGTCCTGGAATAAGAATACCTTTGGAAGTTTTAAGACTAAACTTGAAAGAAATACGGATAAACTCCTTCATGTTGAGAATAAACTAGTATAAAATCCAAATAGTGCCAGGTTGAATAATTGGCACCATAGGCTAATTAAGCAAAGAGAAAAGATGCATTTGTTTAACCAAAAATATTAGGGGAAAATGGTAAGAAAAGAATAGCTTGTTAATGGAGATAGAAATTCTCGATTTTTTCATTAGTTCATGAAGACAAGGAAGATAAGAAGCCAAATTGTGAAACTTAAAGATAGCTCGAGAGTTTGGGTTAAGGAGCCGACACAAATTAAAAGAATGCTCAATACTGACTTTGCTGCTAGATTTAAATCAGCTCCAGTAAATTCCGCCAATCTCGATATGGAAATGCTTCATCTAGTGTCGACAGAGGATAATGATAGATTATTGCAATCCATTCAAGATTCTGAAATCAAAGAAGCTATTTTCCAAATGGATAAGTTTAAAGCTCCAGGGGCTGATGGCTTTGGAGAAGCTTTCTTTCAAGACTACTGGCACATTGTTAAAGAAGAAGTGTGCACTATGGTGAGATCCTTTTTTGAGGAAGGAAAGCTCCTCAAACAGATTAATCATACAGTAATAGCATTGATCCCGAAAGTTAGTAACCCAACAACAACTAATCAATTTCGACCAATTAGTGTCTGCAACACTATTTACAAAATTATCTCGAAAATCATTGCTAATCGCATACGCCCGATTTTGGAAAAAATAATAGATCCAGTCCAAAGTGCATTTGTGTCTAAATGATCCATCCACGATAATATTCTCCTTATGCATGAAATCATGAACAAATTCAAAAGAATGAAGGAAAAGAAAGCATGGGTGGCACTTAAACTAGAAATAGAAAAGGCATATGATAAAGTTGAATGGAACTTTTTGTTTAGTACATTACATATTCGGCATCCATCCCAAATGGGTAGAATTGATTAAAGCATGCATATTTACCATTTCTTATTCCGTTATCATCAATGATGATGCATGTGGTTTCTTTTCGCCTATGAGAGGTATTAGACAACGGGATCCCTTGTCACCCTATCTGTTTATTATCTGTATGGAGGTCTTAACCAGAGCTCTTAGAAAGACACTTTGGTGAAAGAAATGTGGGATTGGAATTAAGCTCTCTTCTAGAGCTTCCAAAATTCCATGTTTACTTTTTACAGATGATAGTCTTCTTTTCTGTCGAACTAACATTGAGTCTTGTCGAGAGCTTAGTTCGATCCTAAATAGATTCTATCAAAATTCTGGTCAACTCATTAATTTTCAGAAATCATCGCTAACATTCTCTAGTAATGCTACGGCACAAGACTAACAATCTGTCCCTTCTAATATTCAATATCACGTACCAAAATAATCTTGGTAAGTACCTTGTCTGCACAGTGTTTAAAGGCATACCAAAAATAGAAACTTTCTCAGAATTAGTGAGCAGAATGGCTGAAAAATTGCAAAATTGAAAAACAAAGTATATTTCCAAAGCAGGAAGAGTGGCGCTAATCAAGCTAATATTGAATCTATGCCAGTACATACAATGCAGTGCTTTCAACTTTTTAAAGAAACTAATCGCCAAATTGATAAGATTAGCAGAGATTTTTTCTGGAAAAAATCCAATGAAAATCAAGGATTACCTATGGTATCTTGGGACAAGGTATGCCGACCTAAGAAGGCTGGGGGGCTTGGATTAAGAAAAATGGAAGCAGTAAATTGTGCGTTTCTTAGCAAATTAAGTTAGAAATTGTTCTACGATTAGAGCCTCTGGGTGGAACAAATGTAAGAAAAATATCCAATTGATGAGAATTTTTTTTCCCCACGTAACCGAAGAAATCAGATTCTTGGGTTTGGAAATGCATACTCAAGAATCGACATCAATTTCAGAAAGGAATTCGATGGATGGTGGGTAATGGAATAAGTATTAATTTTTGGCTAGACAATTGGTGTGCTAATGATAGTTTAGCAAGTCTCCTTAATATGACAAATAACTCCCTTATTGACACATCTCTGAAGGTATCACATTTCATTACAGGAAACAAAGAATGGGATGTTGGCAAACTCCAGTCAATAGTGGGCCCAACCTATATAAAGTTAATTCTCGCAATACCGATCCCTTTCAATCCAATCCCCGACTCAGTATGTTGGGGAATGTCAGGTAATGTTGAGTTCTCTATAAAATCAGCAACTTGGGCAGTAGATGGATTAAATTATGGAAATTCATTAGTGTAGGAATATAATTGGATTTGAAAACTTGATATCATGCCAAAGTTAAAAAATTTTCTATAACAACTTTGTCATGTATCACTTCCTACTAAAGGAACCTTATATAAAAGATGTATGAATATTGATCATCTTTGTACTTTTTATCAATCTAAGATTGAGGTTGCGGATCTTCTTTTTTTGCATTGTCAAATTACGTAGAAATGTTAGAGACTAGCAGTCTTCCATAACTGGATAGATTCTAGCATTATATCTAGCCAACAAAACAGTATTTTACAACGGCTATTGATGGCTAGAACTGCTACCTCCGCGGTTAAAGTAGATAGAGTAGCTGCGCTACTTTGGAGTATATGAAAAACAAGAAATAACATGGTATTTTGCAACGAAACACCTATTCCGGGAAGTACATTAACAAGAGCCAAAAAAGTTGGGACTGAATGGCGTATTAGACATAAACTCACACAATCACTACATCCACTAACCCCAAACCAGTCAGCCGTCAACCGTAAGAAGACTCATTAATTAGGTAGCATGGAGAAGACCACAAGGCGGATTCATCAAAATCAACTTTGATGTATCCAAAACTTCACAAGGAGAAGTACGAGGTTTCATTCTTCGTAATTGGGAAGGAAGATTTATTCAAGCATCAGCATTCTACTTGAAAGCAGCGTCAGTTTCGGTAACAGAAGCAACGGCTATGAGAAATGGCATCAAAACAGCAATACAAGTAGGTTTTACTGATATTCACATTGAGGGAGGCAATAAAATTTCCATCCAAGTAGCTCAAGGTCACATTCAAGTGCCATGGGGGATCTAAGTTTTGATATAGGATATTCACCCTTACATCCAATTTTGTAACAATGTTCTTATTACTCAGATTTTTAGGCTAAGAAACTGTGCAGCCAACTGGTTAGTAAAGTATGATATATCATTACATTCCACAGTAGTGTGGAATAAGGTTCCGTATAGGGGCCTTCTTCGTATTCTCTCTGAAGATAATCTAGGAAGAACCTTTGAGAGAAGGGCTAATGATGTGGGATGCTCTACGAGCATCTCCTACACCGAGAGAATTCACATAAAGTACTCAAACAATATTCAATTCAACTGTATTCAATTTAGGTGTGACTCCCCAATGCATAATCGGGAGTTTAAATAAGGGAATACATCCTAATGCGATAAAGAAACTAAATAATAATATAATCAAAAGATATTATTTGTTACCTAAACTATAAAATAAAATAACTAAAAGATAGTGTCCTCCTAAATAAAAATTTCTAAATTTTTAAATTTCCTATTTCTCCTAGAATAGAATTTCCCATGACTGATTGCATCATACTCCCCCGCTGGAAAAGAACTCGACTCCGGCGAGTTGTCTTGAAGATACCACTCCAAGAACGTAGGGTTCAGCTCATGGAACTCATCTTCTGTAATCCAAGTGGCATCTGCTTATGGACGGTCGAACCATTGCACCAAGAAGCGACGGAAGCCACCACAAGAGGATGTCACGAACTCATCATCAAGCATAGCCTCAATATCAGTATGGGATTATGGAAAAGGAGGGAGCTTAGGAACCTGGGTACCTGTAGCAGTACTAAAAGGAAGACTAGGAAGCTCAAAAGTACCTCGGTGAAGGGTTAGATCTTCCACATTGAAAATAGGACTAATACCCAAGGTGTCAGGTAAATCAAGCACATACGCATTAGATCCTAACTTCCGAACAATCTGGTATGGACCCATGCCTCGAGCGTGGAGCTTTTTGTGGGAGTGTTTGGGTAATCGTTTAGGTCAAATACGAGCCATAACAAAGTCACCCACCTCAAAAGAAAATGTCTCTGCGACGCATGTCAGCTGAAAGCTTATAACTTCATTACTCATTGCAATTTTACGACGAATCTCAGCGTGCAAATCATATATGTGTTGGGCAAATGTCAAGGTAGGTTGGGATACTCGGGCATCCGGAGGAAGTGGGATAAGGTCAGTAGGGGTGCGGGAGGAATACCCATGGACAATCTCAACCGGACTCTTCCCTGTGGACCAAGTGATAGCATTGTTGTAAGCAAACTCGACAAGTGGTAAGGTCAAATCCCATGTACCTTGTTTCTTCTTATGACACATCTAAGTAAATCACCAAGGCTTTGGATTGACAACCTCGGTCTGCCTATCAGTTTGGGGGTAAAAAGCTGTAGAAAATTTGAGAGTAGTGCCACACAATTTTCATAATGTCTTCCAAAAATAACTCATGAACTTCACATCCCTATCAGACACAATAGAAACGGGAAGACCATGCAACCTAACAATCTCGCGAAAGACTAATTCAGCCACATGGGATGCGTCATCAATCTTATTGTAGGCAATAAAATGAGCCAACTTGGAAAATCGGTCAGCCACAACTAGAATCAAGTCATGAGCACAAGATATCTAGGCAGATCGAGTACAAAGTCCATACTAATGTCTCGCCATGGGGCATGAGGGAGAGGTAAGGAAGTGTACAACCATGTGTTGGCTTTAGCCAATTGGCATGTACGACACTGAGACACTATGTGGGAGATATCTCTCTTAAGGGAAGGCCACTGGAAGCGATCTTCTACAAATGCAATGGTCCAATCCTTGCTTAAGTGACCAGTTAACCCCCTGCATGTATTTCCAGACTAAGAAGTCTCTGAATGAAGTCCGGGGGGTACATAATTGCCTCGGAATAGATAACTGTCATGGAGAACAAAGTCAACATTGGGTCGACGGTTACCCGCCAGAAGTTCCGAGTAGACAAGGCCAAAATCGAGACAAGAAGAGTGAGCATTCTTCAGTCGGTCAAAGCCTAGGACCTCAACCTTCATTGTGTGCAAAAGACAACCAATACGACTAAGGGCATCGGTGACCTTGTTCTTAACCCCAGACTTATGCTTAAGCACAAAAGAATACTCGCTGATAAACTCAACTCACCTCGCATGCTTAGGCTTGACACTAGTCTGAGAGTTCTAATACTTAAGGGCTTCATCATTGGAGTGTACCACAAACTCCTGAAGTAAAAGGTAGTACCGCCAATGGCAAACGGACTGAAGTAAGGCATATAACTCTTTCTCAAATGTTGTGTACTTCATTCGCCTAGGGTCACTGAGCTTTTCAGTAAAAAATGCTACAGGATGTCCCTCTTGACTTAACACTCCTCCAATGCCATATCCAGAGGCATCACAGGGAACCTCAAAGACCTTGCTAAAATCAGGGTGTCTAAGGAATGGGGCAGATGACATTCGCTCTTTAATCTCCCTAAAAGCCGAGGATGCTTTAGGAGTCCATTGAAATGGTCCCTTCTTCAAGCAATCTGTAATAGGTGCCATAATAGAGCTAAAGTGCCTAATGAATCTCCTATAGAATGAGGCAAGTCCATGGAAACTCCGAGCTTCAGTAATGGTTTTGGGTTCAGGCCACTTCTTAATAACTTTAACTTTGTCAGGATCAGCAGAAATACCTTGAGTAAACACAATGAACCCTAGGAAGAGGACTTGAGGTTGGAGGAAGATGCACTTCTTGAGGTTAGCAAAGAGCTTAGTGTCTCTAAGTGTGTATAAAAGTTATCTGAGATGATCAACATGATTTGTTCTAGACTTGCTATACACTAAAATGTCATCAAAATAAACAACCAAGAATTTCCCCATAAATAGCTGAAGAACATGGGCCATGAGTCTCATAAAAGTACTAGGGGCGTTGGATAACCCAAAACGCATAACCATCCACTCAAATAGGCTATCCGAGGTCATAAAAGCAGTCTTCCATTCTTCTCCAGGCCTAATGCAAACCTGGTGGTAGGCACTACGTTAGTCAATCTTAGAGAACCAGCTAGCCCCAGCAAGACAATCAAGCATGTCCTCTAACCTCGGAATAGAAAACGTATACGTGACGGTGATCTTATTGACACTACAAAAAAAGTGGTTTTTACTAACATGGATAGTTCTATTGCAATAAGTACATTTGCTGTTGATAAAACCTTATACCAACAGATATTTGTCTGTTACTAGACTGTTGATAAAAAGAGGTGATGGTATTAGTTTTACCAACAGATATTGTAATCTGCCACAATTTCTCCATAATACCAATAGAATGAATATGTGGGTGAATGTCATCGTGTTACTAACAGAGACATAATATGTTGGTGATGACAAGTGCTACCAACAGATGCTTCTGTTGGTACTAAATCAAACTGGCGTCATAAATAATTCACCAACGTACTGTATCTGTTGGTAATTCTTTCTTTTTTTCGCCTTTTTAATCTTGTCCAACAAGAAGATCTGTTGGTGCTACTATATACCGTCAAAAAAGAATTTTCATCAAGCTGCAATCTATTGGTAATTCTGTTCCTTCCCACATCTCATGATCTAAAACATCTACTACCAATAGTCCATCCATTCAAGCGGAAACTATTTTTTCCAACAAATACATCTACACAAAATCAATACGATAGTTATCGACAATAGAAGAATGAGTCCAAACAAAAGCACAATATTATTTAAAAGTTTTCAAAAGTGCTTTGCATTCACTAAAAGTTCATAACAAATAAGTACATAACTCTAACAATTGCTTCCATTGAAATTAAAGTCTAAACTATAAGTGCAAACTCATAAACATTACTTGGTCTACCTAAAAGATTAGTCAAAACAAAAGTTAACCACACAAGAGAACTCAAACTATGACTCATTATTTTGTTCTTGATCATCAACTTCTTCGGCATTTTCTTCTTCAAATGCATGACCATTTTCATTGTCATCATCAATATCCTCATCTTCCTCAAATGAAAAAAGAACATTCTCCGATATTCCCTATTAAACAAGCACAAAAGCATAAATCTTAAGAAGAGATGATGGAGACTATTTATAATCATCTAATGGCATTCTCCCTTAATAATATGATGTCAAATTTATCATAGAAAAGAGAACTAGAATGAGTTTATCATGGCATCCAACTCGAAGACAAAGAAGGAATGAAAAGACACAATGGCAATGCTCCAGATCCACAAAAATAAAGTTAGTTTTAGCATGTTAAGACGATCAATGTTCATACCAAAACTACATTTGCACATAATAGCACGTCATCACAAATGCGTTCCTAGAAAACTATATAAAGTGTAAGACTCAGGTCGTGATCTATGGTCACAGAATCTTGCTCTGATACTATGTGTGAGACCCCCAACCCTTAGGGTTAGAAGTATCAACGATTTCTGAAATTCCTACTTAAATTCTGGGGCGAATCGGACAGAGTTTCGCCTAAAAACTGACCATTTTTCAGGCATAAAGCCTTATATTAATTCCCTGCATCGAGTAGAAGTATAAAAGAATATAGAAATAAGCTCAACAGCTACACGTCGGAGTCCACAACTCTACGGGCCACTCGCCCGAAGTATACCAAACATTAAACAATCACCAAACAGGCTTATTCTATGACAAGAAGAGGAGACATGCATATGATGAAGATTGTTCAGTTCAGCAATGGGTTACAACAATTTATCCCAAGTGAGCTGCAAATTATACCAAGCCGAAGATCTAAATCTAAGCATACCACATATAAGCTTTATATATGGACACTCTGTCTAGCTCATCAACAAATAATAAAATATCTCATATAGGAATACCTGGTGCTTTAAAAATACTTTTATCAAATTGGTGACATAATTATTTATCAATTTTCGATAGACCTGATATAGTCTCTTCCTTTGGTTTAGGCCTTTAAGTCATACATGCTATCTTGCTTAATGAATCTGTTTTCTTAAGGTAGAGTAATAGCTGGAACAATGTTAAATAGTAGCCATGTCCAATGCATTAAGTTTATCTTCATAACCATAGCATAGCGAGTAGGATTGGACAATTCTAGATAAACATGTTCAGAAGCCATACCAATGCACAAGTAATGCATATTAATTTATTTTTACAACATGGAAGAGCGTATAGAAGTGCAACCAAAGCTACTAGATGAGATCTGAACCAAAGTGCTTCTCTTAACCTAATTCCCTTCCCCTGGTGTTAGAAAATTACAAGAGCATCATAATTTGGTTAAAAAATATCGCAAGAACATTAATTGCAATGAAATTATGAAATGGTCGCTGGTGGTATTCATTAGTCATTGAAGAATTTGATGTTTAAAAGGCACAGAACAATGAGTTTCATATAGCTAGGCCATATGGTCCATTTTAAGCTACTAAAATCCTAACAGCTTACTGACAAAACACAAAACACAAAGCCAATGTACTAGACATATTCCTACCATATGAAACAAGTTCAAAGAGAAAGATTGGCTCTACATGTCATGAAAAATTGAAAATACATATGACGTTGAATATGTAACTGGAGAGAGAGTACATTAATCAGATCAGAGGCTCATCTTTACTGTGAATCAATAACCTACAAATTAAAAAGAAGGCCAAAGAAAGAAATGTCAGGATTTTTCAAGCTAAAGAAAGACCAATGGCTACTATTTTTCAACAAATTTACCTCATCATACATACTAAAGGTCAGAGAACTGAGGGAAGTCAACAACACAGATTGAGATGTTTGTCGGTCGACTTTAATAAATGATTTCTTTTGAGTTTTCGAAGTTGAACAAGGGGTGCCCTTGTGGGTTGCTGTACTTTTTTGCCCATTTTGGAAGTAATCATATTTTTCTTGGGTGAATAGGGGGTCAAAGCAAACTAGGGCTATGCCAGCTTGAGCCCACAACCTACTAGACCATCTCAGCATGGTGGTTCATTAAGTAGGGCCAACCCAACCTACCTGTACCACGCCTTATACAGTCCTACAACCCCATAACTGTCTTTTATCTATCATCTCATAAAGTACCCATGTTCTTAATGCAAAGACGTAACCTTCTAGGAAGTGGATTCAGAACAAATGCACTCATAACAATGAAGTCGATCCTATTTAGAAGGGGCTTCATAGAGACGGAAAATTAGAATATATCTATCAATTATAAATCTATGAGGCTCTGCTGGCGGAGGGGGATATACAGGAAACTCTATTTCCCTACATTATTCTCCTCAAAACAAAATCGTTCCAAGGGTTAGCAACCCTTCTACTGTTTTTTCAAATTGTTTTTCTCATAATATAGATAAAAAGAACATATCTTCAGTCAAAAAACAAAATAGGCATACAACTATGATTAAGTCTACAAATCTGTACTTGGACATTCATATTTTTAGAAGACGTTCATATTCCCAGAAAAATAAATCTAAGAAAGCGAAATCTCTTCCAATCCTATCATAATCAGATATAAAATAGAGGGAGTTTCTAAATCCTAATTCAGATAAATAAACAAAGGAGAATATATAGGATCAAATTTACCATTACCTTAAACAAATAAACATCAAAAGGAAGGGAATAGCAGTAAATTACCTTCACAAGATGATGCGAAGGTGAACAGACCAGAACCTTAGTTTTGAGTGTTCTTCTTCCTCCCGCGTCCAAGGACAATTTTCGGCACCTAACTTTAACTTTCTGCCCAACGGCACCGGAAAGGGGCTATAAAGGCACAAATGTGTGGAAATCTAAAGGTTAAGGTAGATTGAAAAATTGGATTGAACAACAATGGTGATGAAAAGAACATACCTACGAGATTAAGAGAATCCAACACTAGCAGCGACAATGGCAACGCACAATTGAAGAAGAGGAGTAGATTTCTGTGTTAGGGTAGATTGAAGAGGAGGAGTGAATGGAGAAGACGATCGCAGAAGAAGAAACCGATGGGCATGAGCAGCGAGATATCAATAGCGTGGGGTTTTTTTGGGCGGGGGCGGGGTTGGTTGGATGAGAGATGAGTGTGTTTTAGTTAGATATTTATTTTCTTTAAATTTCGAGAGCGGAGCACTGCATAATCTGATTTTTTTTGTTTTAATTAATATGTGTGAGCAATACCAACAATATGTGTTTTTAAGATGATAATGTTGGTAATATGGAATTTTTTTTTTTTTTTGGGGCTGCTTAGGTAATTTGACTACAATACGAACAGAATATTCAATTATTGGTAATATAGTTATAATATCAACAAATCAATTGGTATCTGTTAGAAATATTATCACGGCTCCTTCACGCCCGAACTCAAAATTTTAATAGCAACAAAAATTTTAGTATGTTGCAAATACTTACTTTTACCAACAGAGAATATTTTTTGTGACTAAATATCTGTTGGTAAAAGTCATCTTTTTTGTAGTGATGGCTCTATTATCGACACACATCTGCCAAGATCTGTCCTTCTTAGGGGTAAGAAGGGCAGGGATTGCACAAGGACTCATACCATGACGAACGAAGCCCTTAAACAATAACTCCTGAACCTGACTATTCAACTCGGCTCACTCGGTAGGGTTCAACCTCCAATGAGGAAGATTAGGGAGCTAGGAACCAGGGTTAAGTCAATAGCATGCTGTATGTCTCGAAGAGGAGGGAGCTCACTAGAAAGCTCTAAGGGAACAATATCATCAAACTCTTTAAGCAGGTCCGTAATCTCAGCTGGGAGGTCCTGGAAAAGCGGTTCACTCGAAAGAGAGTGAGGGAAGGCAATATGATCAGTAGATGTCTCCCTAGCAAGAGCTGTAAGATAAAACTTATTAGAGTTTCCTAATTTCTCGAAGGGTTTATACTAAAGAAGAGAGATGGTGCCCTTCGTTGCAGGTAAGGTGTAGGAAGCCATAGGCGAAGACGAGGCCGGAGATGGCTTTGGACTGGGGGAAGTCAACAACTCTTTAGATCGACACGGAGTAAGAGTGATATTCTTATTTTAGAACCTAAAGGTGTAGGTATTTTCCCTACCAAGATGGATGACGCTTCGGTCATATAGCCAGGGTCGACCTAACAGAAGGTGAGCTACATCCATGGGTAGGACATCACATAAGATTTCATCTTTGTACCCTCCAATCTGGATGGGGACCTTGCACCTATGGGAAACCATAAGGCTGGTCTTATCTACCCAAGCGACTTGAAAGGGATAAGGGTGGGGTTCAATTTTTAGGTTACAACGCTTAATAGTGGACTGCGCTACAATATTCGTGGTGCTTCCCCCATCTATGACTAATTTCATCAAAGTGTCACTCGACCTAGCAAGAGTATAAAAGATGGTTGTACACTTGTACCTTTCCACTCTTCACTCGCCACTAGATTAGACAAAAGGCACCTAACAACTCTAAGATGAGAATCTCCCTAAGGAGACTGTTTTCAACATCGATAAGATCCTCATAACTTCCCTCAGGTTCCACAATCTCTTCCTCACAGTCAATGGATTCATGTTATAAGGCAAGGGTGCAATGGGGGCACTCGGAAGCGTAATGACCTCTTCCCGGGCAACTAAAATACTGTACGACCTTATCAATTAGGATTCAGAAAGAACTAGCAGACAGAGGTGAGTTAGAGGACGTTGGAAGGCTAGAGGCCTTTGTATTAGAAGCACCCTCAGAAAATTATGGTGCCTTAGAGACAACTTGGTTGGACGGGTAGTTGGAAGGGGAGGACGCCTCACAGGAATGGGCTTATTAAGCTTCTCAACTTCTAATGTGTTGTGGTAAGCTTCATCTAATGTGAAGGGGGAAGACAAAGTCACATCACGTTTAAGGTCCGACCGTAGGCTGCGGATGAATCAGGCTATGGTGAAGGATGGGTCTTCTACCAACTCACAATGTTGAATTAGCTCCTCAAACGCATTAATAGAGTCTAACACACAAGAACTAGACTGTTGAAGGTCAAGCATTTGGTCAATAAGGTGAGTACTATGGAAAGAAGGGAGATCCTTTTCTTTTAGTCTGTCCTTCATGATTTCCCATTGGTTGATAGGAGGTTGACACATTCACTCAAGGTGACTCATGACGGTGTGCCAAAACTTCCTAGCAGGTCTTACGAGTTTCATCTTAGCAAAGCGGACTCGCTCAATGTCAGACATCTCATACCAGTCAAAGTAATCCTTCACAGCAACTAGTCAGTCAAAAAAAGTGTTGGCATCTATCTTCCCATCAAAAGAGGGCGCATCTACTTTCACATTTTGAGTAATATCAGAGTAACCCTTGTGAACATTCCTAATGTTAGTTTCAGGGTTCGCATTTCTAGGCGCCCTGTGATTGTCCGATCTCCTGTTGTCTCTAGGGGTGGCAAACCTGCGACCTCCCTGACCATGTCGCCAACTACTCCTTTGCTTGCGCTCGCGACGGCCATAGGAAAGCGGTTGGTCGGGTTCCTCAGACTTAGACTCTTCATGTTAGCCGGATTTATACATAAGCCACTTACGATGATCACTACACCCAACCATAAAGTCTGCAGTAATATGTGGGGAGGGCTTGGATTGGTCAAACATGGGCGATTTTTCAAAGGCTCAAATGAGGTGATCTAACTTAGACTCAAGTTGGTCAAACCGTTCATCTTGATGGCAAGTCTTTTAGAGAGTGCATTAATTTTGGAACTGGTAAGGTTGTTTGGGAGAAGATGACATGCTTAATGCAACAAGAAATGCACGTGCTGAGATTAATCCGAATTGCAACAATAATGATAGTAATAAGCAATCACCACGCACACAGCAGAGCGCTACAATTGATATAGATTATTGATATGACTCGAGCGAAACAGGGAATACAAAGCAGGAAAATCGGGATTAATCGCAAGTGCTCGAAAACCTAAGTGATCAGATATTAGTTTAATTTTTGCAGTAAAGAAATCTTATGCAACACCAAAGTGGATTAGAGTCCCCATACCTCTTAGTGATTTGCAGGTCAACGCTTTAGCTTCGCGCTTCCCACAACTCAAACTGATCTGAGGCTAGGCAGAGGTAGGCCAAGAGTCCTTGGTGTAGGGGTGGAGACAGCAACATGCACCTCGGCAGCAACAGTAGCCGGCAGCGACTTCGTGGAAATCAACCAAAGAAAATTACGGCGAGAAGGGTCGGCGGTGACCAGATGGCCGATCAGCAAGGTCTCGGCCTTAAATTGTTCGCACAAGTATGTCGAAATTTTAGGGCTAGGGTTTTGCGGTTTGGGGAAGATCAATTGAAGCAAAAATTGATGCGATTGGCTTAGCTTGATGTGGCGCTTTTGAGCGAAAATCAGAGAATTTTAGAGGAAGTCAGTTAATTTTGGGATTTGGTGACGGATTGGCGTTGAATTGAGAGTTTAGGTTTCAAAATTGGGGAGAATCGCAAATTCGGTGTCGACTTTGGAGATTAGGGTTCCGGCAATAATGGCGGTGGTCCGGGGATGTGTAGTGGTGGTGGTCGGCTAGGAGGGTTGAGGGCTGGGTTGTGGTCGCCATTGGGGATCGACGCGTGTCGGTGGTGGTTCGTGAAAGGGGAGGCCGCGGCTTACGGTTTGCAATTTGAGGATTTAGCGACGCTGGCGATGGTGACCTCTAGCGAAGGGTGGGTGGTGGTCGACCGAGGCTGGCCGAGCGAGAGGTGGTGGCCGACGGCGTGGTGGCAGGGTTGAGCGCGGGTGTTCACAGCTAGGGTTTACGGGTTGGATAATTTTCTTTTTTTTTTGAACGAAGGAAATAAAGGAAAAAGGAAAAGTTACCAAGGCAGCGGCAGGGCTCTGATACCAAATTTGATGTAGGACGCTCCGAGAGCAATTCCTGCACTGGGAGAATTCACACAAAGTACTCAACCAATACTCAATTCAATTGTATTCAATTCAGATGTGTCTCCCTAATGCATAATCGGGAGTTTAAATAGAGGAATACATCCTAATGCAATAAGGAAACTAAATAATAATATAATCAAAAGATACTATTTGTTACCTAAACGATAAAATAAAATAATTAAAAGATAGTATCCTCCTAAATAAAAATTCCTAAATTTTTATATTTCCTATTTCTCCTAAAATAGAATTTCCCATGATATCTGATTGCATCGGCTACCTAGATAGTATTCTTACATTTTTTACAAAAAAATATTCTAAAATACTATCTAGAATGTTCCACATAATTCTACACTTGTGTAGTATCTTGGATATTTGTATATAATATTCTGAATGTGTAATGACAGCCGTAGGATCAAAATCATTAAATAGATCTCCACCGTCCATTGAGGAGGTGGATGCGTATATATATCCTAAGGGGAACTCATTTGTACACTAAGCACTCCAAAGCATTTCCAAGTGCAATACAAGATATTATCCCAAACTTTCTTATGTCTACTCTATCTCTTTACTAAGTTTTTCTTTGAGTGTGAGTGTGAGTGTGCTTACTTAATCTTCCACAAGTCTAAGTTAAGTATCACATAAGACTTACTAGCAAACTAAGTAAGGATTTCAAGTGTGTCTTTTGCAACGCCCCGACCTCTTATGGGTCACGGGCAGTTATCGGGATCGGTTTCAAGGATCGTCGACCAGCCTCACAAATTGACATAAACCTTCTAGGCGTGTTTCGTTTTCGCTCACACGCTATTTGGGAAATTTCTCCGAAGGTCAACTTTCCTTAAATTTATCCACAGTAAGTACGCTTACCTATGAAGTTTTTAAAAGTGTGCTCTTTGAAAAGAAAAATGCACTTTTAGTGATGTAAATGGTCGTTTCAATTTTATTAAGTTATACTCGAGATATTACATTCAACCCACTTCAAAAACAAAGAAAAAAAAATGTAAGAGCATTATGAACGACGTTATCAACCCCCCCCCCCCCCCCAAAAAAAACACTACACCATGGGGAAAAATGAAAATCCTTTTCCCTCAGACGGCGAAAATCTTTTTGTAATTTTCCCCGGATTTGCAAAAACTAAAAAGCAAACCAACTCACGATTTCTTCGTCCTTGCCCCCGCCGCGTACCCCAGATTCCGAGGAGAGAGAAAGTGGCTGGCGTGGCGAGACAGACGGAGTTTGAGCTTAAGTTAGAGAGAGAAACTCGCCGGCCGGCGATTGCTACCACCGGATCCGATTTCCGGCGGTGGTGACGGCTGATCTATATACCTCAATTTCCCCCATCATTCTCATCTGCCGATCTCTGTTTTTCTTCTTTTCTGATTTATTAATATTATTCGTTTAGCATTTTCCCGCGATCTCTGGTTAGGTTTTAGTTTGAGTGTGTTGAATCGATTCTGCATTTCTCCTCTTTGAATTTGAGAGGGGAGAGTGTGATTGAAGAAGCAAAAAGGAAGCTTCCGTTTTTGTCTATGTAAGCTCTCTTCTCCATTCTTTAGATCACATTTGCATGTAATTTTTGTCTTTGTGATTATGGTTTCGCAGCTCATTTAGTTCATTTTTTTCCGTCTTTTGAGTGGTTTTGGACTGTTCATATTTGCAAGTTTGATAATGAGTTATGAGTTGATCTTTGTCGTTTTCACTTGGAGTAGTGATTCTTTATTTTTCTGTGTTAATTTTTCTAACTGGGCAGCGGGTTTTTGAGAGTGTCAATTGTTTTTGGATCTCTGTCTCTGTGAATGATAACGAGAACCAACCCCCCCCCCCCCAAAAAAAAAAAAAGGTTGTGTCAAATTAACCTGAAACAAGATGCTTGCAATTTACTGCGGCTATAGATATACCAGATGGAAGACATCTGAGTGTTGAGTATTTGCAAGTTTGATATAGGGTTAATGAGTTGATCTTTGCTGTTTTCACTTAGGGTAGTGAACTGTTGATTCTTAATTTTGCTGCGTTAATTGTTGTAGCTGTACCAGGGGTTTTGGAGAATGTCAATTGTTTGTAGATCCCTACATCAGTGAATCATAGCAAGCGCCCCCCCCCCCCCCCAAAAAAAGGGTCTTGTAACATGCACCTGAAACAGGATGCTTGTAATTCATTGCAATGTGTAGAAATAGCCAATGGAATACATCTGACTGTTGAATGGTTAGCTGACTAAATGAGATATGGGGATCGAAGTTAACATGTTAACTTCAGTGTTTGTAAGCATGGTGCTAACCACTTTTCTTTCCATGATTTTATGACATGTATAGTTATGGACATGGATGGCGAGTAAATCGTGCTGACATAATACTTAGTTTTATACTAACATATGTTGTGCGTTGTAAGCACTTTATTTTCAGGTAGTGTTGCTCGACTGACAATCTCAAACGCGTGCTTATAAATGGTCTAATTATCAGCCTTGTTAACAATGGAAACCTGATGTACTGTTGTGATGGAACGGTTAATCTCCAGGTCGTATTTTCTTGGTCAGTTATATTTCTTGATACTTGTGTGGAAGCTGTAAAATCGGGGGGGGGGGGATTTATAGCATGTATTAATTGGGGTGATAAATTGTGACGAGAAGAAGAACTTGCATTAGTTGCATGGGGACTGGATATTGTTTTGCCATTGATGATAACAAGTTAAAGTTCTGGCCAAATTTTAACCAGCACACAGTAAGTGAAATTAGCTGCATCTACGAAAGGCTAGACAATGTTCCCTGCGACATTCGAAAGCAAATCATTATGAAAGCATTTTGCTTTTTGCTTAGGCAGCCGTGGTCACTGGTCAGCACATTTTTGTGATGGGCGGCTTTCTGGATCATGTTCGATGAGCTGATCTATTATGTTTTTCCCATTCATATAGATTAGATGCGTATTTGTCTTTGCTTTTTCTGTAATTTATTTCTGCTATTGGCATGATGATTGAAAATGGCTGATTCAACTTTGTTTTGGAAGGGAGGGATGCAAGTGTGTCTAGGTTGTCTCTTGGAAGTAGGTTATGCTTCGTCGTCTCAGATGGTTAATTGATTTGATTCAGAGAAATTCATCTGTGAAGAGATTGACCGATGCGGAGCTTCAACCAGTTAGGCCGGCTATGGTGGATCCATTGCACGAAGTTGCTATTTACATTCATAGGTTTCACAATCTTGATCTGTTTCATCAAGGGTAAGTCCGTTGATGTAAAGTTATTTTCGTGTTTTTGCTGTGTATGACATGGTTGGAAGTGGCTAAGGCTTCACTTCTCTGAATTCAGTTGTTCGCCTCAATTCCAATTTGCTCCTTAATTGAGCCACTATTCGTGTCCTGGTTTTGATTTTTTTATGCTGAGCTTCCAGCTCTGTTGCTTTTGTGCAGATGGTACCAAATTAAGATTACTATGAGATGGGAGGATGACTCATCTGTTGGAATTCCAGCAAGAGTTGTACAATACGAAGGTGTTCATCTCTTATTGTGCCTTCCTATGTTCCTTTTGTAATTGTTCTAGAGGCTTATTCTTGATCATGCTGAGTTGGAAGTTGCTATTTATTTGGTGGCGGGGACAGCTGAATATATCTGTTAGTTCATGTGTTTATCTGTCATAAAGCTATCTTTGTAATTTTATTCTGTCTAATGCAGTAATGAACTCATGCGCTTTCTATTTTTTGATTTGGCAACCCTTGATTGTGTTAAGATATCATACAATGCCCAAAAAAAGATGGGTGATAAGAGGAGAGGAGCAATTGAGAAAAAGAGTGTCAGAACGTCAGGGGTTAAATATCTGAAAGTTGTGTAGCGTGATAATATGGTAGTGACTTGTCTGGGCATCTCCACAGTTGGTGTATGTGCTCATCTCTTGGACGCTAACACCATGCATATGATACAACTATATTGAAAACTTTAACTGTGACACCAGCAAATTTGCTGAATATTTTAATATGCTTTGGTGGCCTATGTCGTCAGCAACTCTTTTCCTTTTGTTTTCCCGTTCTTGTATATGTGGCTCAGTTCCTTAAGAGATCTTCCTTTGATGACTCAAAAATAGACAGTAGTATTCTGTTCTATTGCTGTTCCTAATTTGGTCCTCTCTGTTATGCTGCAGCTCCTAATTTGGGTTCTGATGATAGTTATGGGGTTTGGAGAATTGATGATACTGATAATAGTTTTTCAACTCAACCTTTTAAGATCAGATATGCAAGACAAGATGTTCCTCTGTCTGTCTTGGTTGCTTTCAATTTGTCTCTCTCCAACCGTGAGGTACTTAACTCTTCTGTGCCACATGTATGCAAAATTTTGTTGTTTATCCCTATGCTTCTTTATGTTTCAGCTTGAATCTGAATATGTGAATAGTGTGATGTTGATGTCTATTTGACATAGTAGCAGGTGAAAATGGAGAGTTGAAGGCATTAACTTCATATGAGAACTATAACTACATTAGAATCTTATCCAAATTAAAATATGTAAACCACCCGTCCTCTCCAGGCTTTTTTTTTTTTGGGGGGGGGGGGGGTCCAATGTAGTAGCCTTACCCCTCTATTGCTTGATTTCAAAAAGCCCAGCTCCACTTGACTCTTGATTATTTTTTTTTTTTTAAAAAAGCCACTGATTGTGCTCTACTCCATGGAAAGGAAGAAGAGGACAGTCTGGAGTTACATTTTGCTTTACTCCATTATGAACGTAAGGTGTATTTGGTAGGGATAAAAATTATTTACTAGGAAAATGAATTTCCACAGAGAGTTTTTTTCTGACCGAATAATATGTGGCAATAATTTTCCACTGTTTGGGAGAATGTTAGACAAATATTTCCACTGGAAAAATTCAATTTAACCTCGAGCCCCAGGTCTCTCTCCCCACCCACCCCCCTCATCACACCCTGTTTACCATCGGCCAAAGCCCCAAACCCCTTAAATCATCACAATACAAGATTTGATGATGGTGATGCTGGTGATGGTCATGTTGTTTGTGATTGATGGTGGGGATGATCTCTTGGATTGCCTTGGAGATCGGACCATTGGAGGGGTAATGCTGCCGGTGGAGGAAGAGAGCTTTTTGTTGCTCCAGTGAGAGGTGAGGCAGAGAGAGAGAGAGGAGGAGGATGATGGTGGACCTGATGAAGATTCTGATTACTACCCACAAATGGCAGCCGAAGACTAAGGTGGGTTTTGGCAGCTTGGAGTTCAGAGATGTGGGGTCGTAGTGGTCGTACACAGCCATTGTTTAGACTGAGAGAGAGTGGGTGGGTTTGGTTTTTGACTTTTGGGGGGGGGGTTCAAATCTGGAGCTCACAAGGGAACGGTGGTATCAGAGAACTGGAGTTCTCTGGGAAACAGAGATGGCAGTTCAGAGAGAGAGAGAGAGAGAGAGAGAGAGAGAGAGAGAGAGAATGAGTCGTTAAAGGAGGGCATAGCACGAGCGGGCCAGGGAATGAATAACCCTAGGCTTGGGAAAATGAACTTCGGCCCAATTAAAGCAGAAAATGATTTCCTTTGGGGAAAAATCATTCCCCCCCCCCCCCAAAAATCATTTTTCCCCAAAAAATAATTTTTTGAATTTTCCCTGTTCTATATTTCCAAACAATGTAAAATCAGAATTCGGTTTTCTGAGAACACTGTCTTTCATCCGACCAAATGCAGCCCAAGCTGAAAAATTACCTAACATTGGTTTTTCAACTGTCCAGAATGCAGACGTATTACGTTAAGAGTGTTGTTTGAGAAATATTCTTCCATTCCACTTGCTTGTATGAATTGTAATCCTGAGTTTCGCTTTTCCATGTGTAGGTTCCTTCCAAATGTGGCGTTATTATCAAATTTGAGCTAATGTATGCTTCTTTATTGGAGAAAGAGTGAGCTTGCATGACTTTCCTTACATGTTTGTATTGATGAAATGATGGAGCTTTCTCTTCTATTCTACTGACTCAACATTCCGTTGCTTTGTCTCAAATCTGGATTGCAAATTTTGATAAAATCATGAACAGGTCTGAGCTGCAGGCTTCCTTAAGCACCTCATCTGTTGCTGTCCATGAATTTCGAATTCCTTCCAAAGCTCTTATGGGACTGCATTCTTATTGCCCTGTCCTATTTGATGCCTTCCATGCTGTGGTTGTGGATATTAGCATTCATATTAGCCTATTGAGATCAGTTCTATACAGTAGCCGAAAGCAGGTATCCAGGTTTGTCACCATTTACCACTCTTATATCTTTGTTTACTGTTACTTATCATCACTACTTATACGAGTCTCATTTTGCAGCAGTTCTCGCAAGGCTGATAATATTGATGTCAGGATCCCTGAGAAGTCAAAAGTATGTTTGCTTCTTCACACCCATAGGTTCATATGAAGTGACATAGCTGCCCAGGCTTAGTTGATTAACAGCTTCCTATCACTCCATAATTCTAATCCTATTGTACAATGTTTCCTGTGCTGCTGTATTGAATGGAATATATTTTCATATCTTTTCTGCAGCTGCTTGCCTCAGGTTTTATGTGAACTGTTGTTATCTCTGATAATTTCTTCGATGGAGACATGATACATAGTCTTTGTCATTCTGTGATATGTTGTTAACTGTCAGTGTAATCTAACTTTCATGTTAAGTGAAGAAGTCTTTGGATGATTGATAACTAATTGAGACTTGGTTTCTATGTACTTTTGGCCTCCAGTGTAATCTTGTCCTGGTTTTTGTGCCCTCCCTCCCCCCAATGTTGTGGTTTTCTGAATTTGGCATATGTCTTTTGGTTACCTGTTGCTTCAATTCGCGCCATTAAATTTAAATTTTTTTTCCTGCCCTCTTAAAGAAGTAAACTGTGTGCATCAGCGGAACTTTGGTTATTTTAGGCTTGTTGTTGACCTTCTGGTTCGTGCTTCGTTATATTAGGTGTTGACATTGCTCTTTTACGTAAGTGTTCTACCTTTCCTTGGCAGAATAAAGTGGAAAAGGAGGTCCTGCTTGTCAAGACATTGTTGACTGCTCGTGATATTCTTTTTGAAGAGACGCAAAAGCTCAGCAAAGCAATCGATCGATCTATTGACTTCACTGATTTTATTTCCGAGCTGGATGATACTAAGTTGTTTGGCCCTCTGCTAGGAGCAGATGCGGCATCCACCAATTCTGATGCTCAAAGGCTAGAACTAGCCATCTCACAAAATGGACCTGAGGTTTCAGTTTATGATTTTTTGAACAATTAAGGAATTGATATTGTAGTTCCAGAGGGGGCTTTTGTTCTCCTCTTTGTGAGAGCACTTTTCTAATATTGCTTTGTGCTGTCTGGTGGTACTGCATAAAAAGGCTCTGGAGTAGTGCAACTATCCCAGAGCAATAACCACTTCTGCTGATTTAAACTAACTTAGATGTTCGTGCTTTTGAACAGAAGCCAAGCATTTTTCTTGATTTTCGAAGCAATGGATTGCTGCAGTCCCTGTCTAAGGATGTTCTTATCCATTCTGCATATACCATTGGAAACCAGATCCACTACTTGTGGAATACATTTCTAAACTTTCACAGGTTTGTCTTTGTTCTCCTGGTAGTCTATGCAATTCAGATACAGAAGCTTTTGACGTTTTCTCTATAAATTGTATTATATGACCCCCCCCCTTTTCTTCTGTTCTTTCTCTTCTAGATGGCTTTCCCCACAGTATCATTCTTTGCTTCTTTGGAGGACTCTGCTTTATCATTGTCTAGCCAGCTGCCAGATCTGACTCCGAATAATGTTGGCTTTGTTTTTTTTTTTTGGGGGGGGCCGGGGGGGGGGGGGGGAGGGGAGGGGTTTGCAATACAGACTGATCATTTTGTTCGACCCTTGATAAGATATGCATTGACTAATCTATTCCTTTAATAAGCCTGTTTGCATTAGTCCCCAACAATCCAAGCTGAAGAATTTTGTGTCTTGACTCTTTCAACTGCATTTGCAAATGAAGAAAATGTGAACCAAAATCTAAAAACCTGTTTCAGAGTATCAACCCTAATAAATATGCTCATGCACTATATTACTGGTAAGATAATGAGGATGATGACCTGTCTGACTTTTCGCTCTTCACATCCTACATTTGTTCCCTATTTTACTTGGAATAGGTTGCACGTTCCTTCTCAATATTTGTGCTTTTTTGCCATAAGCATGTCGGAGGTAGGTATAATTTGTGAAAGTCTAATTTCTGGTGCATATCAGAAAGAGGTAAGACTTATCTGTTGACTTCTACAGATTTCCTGTTTATGTTTTAAACATTGTGCTTCTAATTTATATCTTCATCCCTGCCTGTAACCTTAGATATGTCTAAGTTGTGTATCTTGCAGGTTATTTCAAGCTTTCACATCAGCTGTGCTCTAACTGATGTTTTTATTAAATTCCAGGAGTAATAAAACAAGAATAATTGAATATTTGCGAGATTCGTGGGCCAATGATCGCAAAACTGAATGGTCTATATGGATGGTGCACTCTAAGGTCGAGATGCCGCACCATTTTATTAGTAGCAGAGGCGACGAGGATGGGGGTCTGCTTGGAAAAGTATCAGTATTGCGGAAGCTGATTGACGATGTAATTATATCTAATACAGATGAGCCCCTTTATTTTCGTGCTTATTAGTGCATGAATTCTATTCCATATTGCATCTTTGAGTGCACCATTGTTGGGTTGTAACTTCTGATGGTAAACACCCACACAAACTTTTTCAACTTTTCTCTGCAGCCTGCCCAAACTTCAGCTACTCGTGCCGAGCTTCATCGACGGAGTATTGCACAAATGAGGGTGAGTTGTTCCTCTGGTATACAGTTTGATTCTTTATTTCATGATAATTTGCAGCTAATCTATGATGATGTGCTGCAGATCAACAGCCGTTCAATCCAGGATTTGCAAATGTTTGGAGATCCTTTGAGCGTCCCTGTTGTGCTTGTTGAACGTGTTATCAATGCACCCAGACGTACTTGCAGTGGTAATTCTTACTTTGGTCACACTGATCAGAAGGCTCCGACTAACTTGCTTACTGAATTAAAAACTGTGAACAAGCTTCCTGGTCCTGATCAGCGTCTAAATGGTCGTGAACTGAAGATTGTTGTTTTTGTGCATGGTTTTCAGGTATGTCTTTCTTATACGAACCGACTTTGTATGCGATGGTATTGCATGGCTTGTCTCAGTTTTATGGCATACATAGTCTGGATTCAATGTCAGTCTGGATTCAATGTCTTTTTCATACAAGCTCCAGCATGGATTTCTATCATACTCCTTCCCAGGGATGCTGATTTTTATCGCTTCTAGGCACAATGGCGTTGTGATGGGTGTTTGATATGCAGAATAATTGCTTTTTGAATATTTGACAATGATATGAATGCATCAGATGCACTCTTCTTCATGACGAGTTTTTGTTGCAAGGAGAAAGTAGTTTGGACTTCACTCATGAGGCGTTCTCATGCAGGGACATCATTTGGATTTGCGGCTTGTCCGTAACCAGTGGCTTTTGATAGATCCTGAGGTAGAATTTCTAATGTCTGAAGCAAATGAAGATAAAACATCAGGTGACTTTCGAGAAATGGGGAACAGGCTTGCAAAGGAGGTTGTATCATTCGTTAAGAAGAAAATGGACAGAGCCTCAAGATCCCGAGGCTTAAGATGTATCAAGCTTAGTTTTGTTGGGCATTCTATTGGGAACGTCATTATAAGAACAGCATTGGCTGGTATGACTTGTAGCTTGGGTGTTCTTCTCTGATGCAGTCTTCCCTCTAATTATTGTCTTTCAATATTGCAGATAGCATTATGGAGCCATATCTCAGATTCTTGTACACATACGTATCTGTGTCAGGTCCTCATTTAGGATATCTATACAGTTCTAACTCTTTATTTAACTCTGGGCTATGGTTGCTGAAGAAGCTAAAAAGTACACAGTGCATCCATCAACTTACTTTCACTGATGATGCGGATCTCGAGAACACTTTCTTCTTCAAGCTATGTAAGGTATGACCTCATAAGCTCTTCGGGAACACCCCCCCCCTCTTTTGATGGGCAATCCTCGAAAAGAACAGAAAAGAGAAAAAGCAACTAGTCTGTTGGTGTCACTAACAAATTTAAGATATTCAGTGAAAGAGGAAGGGCTGGTGCTGTTTTATAATTAAATCTCAGTTTTGATTTTCTGACATTGTGTTTCTGTGACGTCTTGACACTATGTTGCTTGTAATTTTAAAACTTCCCTGTTGTTGCTCAACAATTATTTGTATCAAAAGCAGTCCACTCTTTGGAAGCTAGCTGACTCCACTGGTGGACTCTGCTGGTGATATCTGTAGAATGCGACTTTTGAATCTATGGCTGAATTTCTTTCTCCATTTTGAATTTTGTTCAGCAAAAAACATTGGAGTATTTCAAGAATATTATCCTGCTGTCTTCACCACAGGTATTGCTGTCAAGTCTTTAGCTCCCTTCTTTGTTTTTTCTTTTTTTTTCCAGAGGGAAGCGTTTCAGTGAATTATCTGTAGTCCTCTCTGTTCTTTCTGTTGTCCGCGCACAGAACTGCAGTCTTCATCTTAGTTATCCCTTTGTGGATGTGTGGCACTGCATAATCTCCTATAAGATATTAATTCCCAGAAGATTTGCTAAAGAAATAGAACCCTAAAGATCACCTGTTGCCTGTTGGACTCTCTAAATTTAGTATGTGTCGGATCATCTTCAGTCTTGAGCAACTGAATCTTGATTTACATATTATCAACAGTGCGCCATTTCTGTTGGCATGGGGAATTTGTGAATCATAATCTCAACTCTCAAGTGAGCTCAGATTTAGTCATTTTGCATAGTACTTCTGAAGAATTAAGTTACAGTGAGATGTTGTGTATATTGCTAGCAATTACTTCCTGTCTAATTGGTTGCCTGCCTTTTGCTTTTTAATGGAAATGGTCTTCCATGTTTTTCAGCCGCACACCTTGATAAGAGTGAAAGATTATCGTTTGTTCAAAAGCCGTAGGTTTTGAGTTTTACAGATTGAGGGTTATCTTCATGCTTCAATTATTGTAAAAAGATACTGTTTGGGAATATCTTGATTTCCAACCTTCCCCTTGTGCTGTGCCATTGCCATTAACAAGAATCTTCTCAGGATGGATATGTACCATATCATTCTGCAAGAATCGAAGTTTCTCCTGCATCTTCAATGGATTTCTCAAAGAAGGGGAAAGTGTTCCTGGAGATGTTGAACAATTGTTTGGACCAGATACGATCTCCTTCTGTAGCTCACAGGGCGTTCATACGGTGTGACGTGAATTTCAACATGTCTTCTCATGGTGTGAACCTGAATACATTCATAGGGCGGGCTGCCCACATAGAGTTCTTGGAGACCGATATCTTTGCAAAGCTCATAATGTGGGCATTTCCTGAATTATTTCGATGAGTGTTTTGGAAGGCTTTGTGTGGCTGGTGTGCTGCTTCATAATCGAGCATCCAGGACAAGATTACAGCTGGTTGATCATGTCCACATTGTGGAAGGTCTGAATCCCAGGGATCCATCATCACTTCTACATGTTGAACTGAGGGCAGGAATGGTTCGCCTTGGGAGTGAGGTGGAACGAAGTCCAAGAAATGTGCCCTTGTCTAGGTGAAGGTAGATTGTGTATCTGTATCTGCCATGGTCAGGTTTATATGTAGGAGTTTTAGGCAGGAGGTACCTTAGAAAGGATCATTCATTGTACAGTGGATATGGATATAAATGTGTTGCCTTCTCTTTTTGGTAGAGTTGTAGGATGTCTGCTTTCCACAGCGGCAATATGTGAAACATAAGTTTATTGCCTCCCCGTGTTAATGTCTACTTGGTTTAGATATCAGATTGTTAACGATTTTGCGGTAAAGTTGGGTGCTTGAAGGGAAACGTGGTTGGGTCTTGCTTTGTGTTTTCTGTTGTAAACTACACATTTTTTAACGGAAAAAAATATGATAAATACGCATCAAAAAACATGCATGCATGGCATCTGGGGGCATGTTCTCTTGGGTGCATATGAGAATTTGCTTCCTCTAAATTCTACTCGTCGCTTCATGAGGAGCAACTCGTACAGTCCTACATCTCATTTCTCTTGAGTGCATATATGGATTTGCTTTCTCCATATTCGACTCATTGCTTCACAAGGGGCAACTCCTGCATCTCATTGTCCTTTGATTCAATCCTACTCAAGCAGGATTCACATTTGATGATGGTCGTCGGGGTGTCATCAGCAATGAGAACGAGCCGAATGACCCTCAGGTCGATTAGGAGTCCTTACAGTACTGTTCTGGGTGGTATACGTTTATTGCCATACCATCACTCTATTCTCTCCCATTATTGTGGTGGCATTTCAAAAACATCACTCAATCCTGTTAGTTAATGATTCAGACATCCAATACCGACACCGAGTTCTGAATTACATAAAATTGGCCACGAGTCCACGACATAGTGTCCTGTATATCAGTTTTTGGAGATTCATGCATCGTGCAAAAACAGTGATCGCACTGTAACAGGAAGGCGGTATGTGGTATTGCAAAAATAGTGATTACACTGTAGGAGGGAAGCCTTGGAGCAACGGTAAAATTGTCTCCGTGTGACCAAAAGGTCACGGGTTCGAGCCGTGGAATCAGCCACTGACAAAGTCAGGTTAGGCTACCTACAATTCACCCCTTGGGGTGCGGCCCTTCCCTGGACCCTGCGTGAACGCAGGATGTTTGTACACCGGGCTGCCTTTTTCTAGTGATCACACTGTAACAGGAAAGCGGTATGTCGTATCAACCGATTGAAGTGCGAATAGGTTTGTTATATCGTAATGCAATTGGGATTGTTGATGTTCAAATTTAAAGCCTTCTACGTAAAAGCGTTCTCAGTTATTGTGTTGGATAAGTCTTTTAATCAAAAAGTTTAAGGTGACGGTAGAATTCATTAAAGTAGTTTTCACTTGTACAATACCACCACTGCCATCGTTAATCAATCTGATCGATTGTGTGATCCGGAGGAAGATAGGATGATTTATTTACATATTGGAGATGAGAAATGTCGAACACAGAATTTACACGAGAAGCATGGAGGATACAAGTAGAGTTGATGACATCATAACCCCAATCTGTCTCTACATATGATCTCTAGAAAGAATGGGTTCTGTTGAAGACCTTTCTGAAGGCTCTGAAACTAAAAGACTTGGCCTTGGTCAGAACGGCACCACTAATATTACTGCTATAACTATTGGTAAAGTTAACATCTTCTTGCTCTTTTCCTTCCAATTTGATGTTGTCTTCAGGATCCCAGAACCGAGCTTCCTTTCTTTTGTTCTTGATGGTCGCAAGCACATCATACTTGTTGCATATTCCCCATACTGTCACCTTCTGTTGCGCGTAATTCACATTTACAGAGTATATCCCTGCCCACATATAAATTCAACTTGCTAAACATTTTGTTTTGGGTCGATAAGAAAGAAAATTATATGCAGTTTTTCTAAGGAACCATAAGCTAACATAAACGCCATTTGAGTTTAATCTTACAGCATTTACCAGTTAAGCAAAGTGACATTCACATTGGTCCAAAGACTGAAAGACCTCGTAAAACATAATGTTGATGATTACCTCTAAGTTTAGACAATGCCTTCTTCACTTTCTTCTCGCACCCATAAGAATACAGAGGAACTTTCATCTCCACATATTGTGGCTCCACATTCTTACCAGCCGGAACGATCTGCAAGTCTGCCATCTGAAACCCTTGATCAAGTGCGCCAATCGTTATAAGTCTCTTCTCTCGTGGATGACCAATGTGCTATCCAAATGCCTATGGCTAACACCCTTTATATATACATAGGATTTATCAGCTTAATAAGGTCACATTATCTGATCTAATCCTCAAAGAGAAAAAAGTTAAGAAAAAGGGCAAACACATGCAGGCATGATTCCTTTGAAAGTAGCGCATGTCCTCTGTTGCTTTCTTTTCTCATGATCCTGCTTGTGTTCCTTTGCGTTTTCTTAACATCATTGTTTTATGCTTTAATTGGTGAAGGAGGCTTTTGGCTAAAAAGAGGTTTGTTTGTTCGAATCTTTGTTACATTCTTTAAAGGTATTGCATGAACTCTGAGTCAGATCAGTTATTTTTTAATCAGCAGAAAAAGATTAGCCTTTTTGAGGACATCTATATTACATAGTTTTAACATTATAGTTCTAGGTTGATCGGCTACCATGTGGGCTGCTTTGTTTTTGGCTTGCGCAGAAAGTAATTACCATCTAAAAGCAGGTTCAGCTTTAGGGAAAATGAGAAGATAAACTAAAAACTAGGGAGCACATAATCTGAATCCAAATTCAAACACATATTTTAAAAGTTGGATCTAAGAAGGGTGCGGAGGAAGGGTGAAATGTTGCAATCTTATATGTTCAAGCTAGAACTATCTTAACCGAAAGTTTAAACTGATGATTGAAGGCCTAAGATTAGAGTAAATATTATACTCCTAACACACACCTCATGCGAATACGATTGGATTTGAAGTGTGGATACTGTAAATGTTCTGTCTAATCTTGAGAAATAAATTAAGAAGAGGTCTATGTATTCAGATGTCTACCTATCTGAAGGCTCTCACTCAGTACCATGTTAAATAATCAACTCAACTACAAGATCAAAGTATCAAACTGATTGCTCAACATTTAGAAATAGGTTTTATACAATAACATTATATTGTTCTAAGTTACACAGAGAGATTGATTTCATTAACTTTAAAACACTAAGAATCATTAACTAATTAATAATTTATGGAAAGGAAGTTTTAGTTCATGAAAGTTTAGGAAGCAAAGAATGGCTCAATCAAAATAAAGGGGAACATAAAAGATTCTGTTGGTTAATGACTGATCATCCATGACCATAAGCATTATCACTCTTCATCAATCATGCATTCCACATGGGAGGTTTCTTTTCTTTGAGGCAAAGCTTGGATGACCCCTCCCCTTGTCAGCTTCCTTAAAGCTCATATTGAGTTTTTTAATATGTTTTGATGAAAGATTAAAAAGAGATTAATCAATTGACATATTCATCATGTTATGTATGTACCTTGAGATTACAATGCTGATTATAATTGATAAAATTATGATTGATAATATCCTTTTTGGTTATGGTTGTTTCCTTATTATTAGAGATCCTTATGTGGTAAATATTTGACTTTCAAGATTTAAATCTTTTTTAAATGCTTGATAGTTACCTTGATAATGGAAGGGATTACAAATAATCTCAAAGAGATCCTGAATCAGTCAAATAAACAAAGTGACCATTGCATACAATATAAGAATCAGCCAAAAATAGCTCCTGACCGTTGCTGTTGAGATTATGAGATCTTCAAGGACCCTGAACTGAAGCTAAAATCCAGGAGTAAATATGAAATCAGTCTAACGACTAGTTTTTGAGGGTTTGTCAAAACTTTGCTATAAATATTGAAGCTAGCTGAAGGCTGAACACAACAAGAGAGAGCACAAGCAAAGAAAAAGAAAGAGAGCTACACTTGCAAATCAAGAGGAGGAATTTGAGAAGAGTTTGAGCTTACATTGGCATATTTATTTTGTTCTCTATCTAAGTATGGTTGGGGAGCAACGCGTACGTTAGGACACTTATAGTTGTAGGGTCAACTAATAGGTTATACAATTGGTGAATTATGTGTAATCGACCGACCAAATAAAAGAAAGAGGTTCAAAATTCCATCGGCAAGGGGTGTCGGTGGGTAGAGGATTAGGCGTGACTAGGGGTGGGTAACGGACTGGGCCGGGCTGGACTGAGTCAGCCCATTAACTAAACGGATTGGGTTGGGTCCAGTACATTTGTTAATGGACTGGGTAGGGTTATGGGCCAAATGAACCCGACCCGCCCATGACCCGCCTATTACCACCTAATGAGTGTTTTTGGTTAGTTAATTTTCCAACTAATGTATTTGTAATTTTCCAATCAAATTAAACTAGTCTAAATTCAAAGTTAGAAAATGCACAATCAAGCTAATAAATGGGTCGGGTCAAGTCAACCCATGGGGGGCCCGCCTTGGGCCTGTTTAAAAACGAAACAAACTTGTGCAAAACAGTGGTTTAAGATAATTATTGTTATGCACAAAGTATTAGTAATGTGGTTAACTAATTGAAACATGTAAACTAGTGTGTCAATTAGGTTAAAAAAATAATGAGTCACTAAACGGGCCGTTAATGGGTCCGCCCAATTCGGCCCGTTAATATGCCTTAATGGGCTGGCACATTAATGGTCCAGTCCATTATTGACCCGATCCTTTATTAGCCCTATTTTAAACGGCTGACCGCTTAACCCAATGGGTATCCAGTCCGTTGCCTACCCCTAGGCGCGACCGAACCTCTATAAATTGTGTGTTTTGTCCAAATTTACATTTTTCGCATTTCCATTTTGATTATTTTGTGACTTTAATCATCACTATATTTACTCCTCTCTAGGGTGATTTAACTAGTCAAATTGGACCAACACCCCCTCAACGTCTTCTGTGATAATCTTTTTGCCCCCCTTTTGTTGTTTGTGGTACATAAAGTTTTGTAGAATGTATCATGCACGACATTCTAGTTGAATAAGTGCACTGTGATTGAATGATTTTTCAACATAATAAGTACACAGACTTCTTTATTGCTGAAAGGTTTTAGATCCACATCACAACAATGACTTGCTAAGGTAACCATATGATGTAGCCTATGCAGTCTGTGCTCTAAACTGTAAGCGACGGCCTCTATAGTGTACTTACACGGACCGATTGAACTTAAAGCCTAAGATAATATTTGATTGAATGTAAACCGTCTTGTAATGTACACAAGTTTGTAATTGTATTTTTATTATCTTGTTTAGTTGTAAGAGAGTATTTAAATAACAACTACCTTGTAATTATAATTAATTACCTCAAACTATGTAATCATTATTGCATTACTAGATTTATTGCGTTTAAAGCTGGGCAATGGGTCGGGTACATCGGATCAAGCGGTCGGTCCATTTAAAATAAAGTCAATAAAGGGTTGGTCAAATAATGGATCAGGTCAATAGTGAGCTAGTGGGCCAGCCCATTAGCGCACATTAACAGGTCAGGTCTGGTTAACATACTAACGGTCCATTTATGACCCGTTATTTTTTTAACCTACGTGTCACATTAATTTACATGCTACAATTAGTTAAGCTTGTTACGAACGCTTTATACATATAAATAATTATCATACAGAGTTTTTCTGGATAGGTTTGTTCAATTTTAAAGGGGTCAAAAGCAGTTCGCCCATGGGCCAACCCAACCTGACCTGACCTGATCTGCTTAATAACATAAGGAGCCCGACCCGACTTGACCCAAAATGTTAGCGGACCGGCCATGATCCCTCCCAACCCACTTTGTGAACGGGCCGACTTAATCCGATCCAACCCGGTCCATTGCCCACCCCTCATTGCATTACATTACATTCAATCAAACATCAGATAACTATTAGGACGTTGTAATAGAACACAAAAATTAGATTGAAATTCTTAATTCGTTTTAGCTAGAGATCTCCGAGCATAAATATTACATGGGCAAATGACCAAATTCAATTTTGACTGGAACAAAATTACAATGGCATCCGTTGAAATTTTGTCGATTTCATATGAGATTTTAAATGGTTCTATTAGTATATCTATCAATTTTCCATCCAACAAGTGAAAATTTCTATGGCCCACATGAAAACTAACTGATATCCTGTCCGAATTTTATTAGTTAAACCAACTAACATTTGTAAAATCATCACATATTTAACTAACAATAAGTTTAACATTGATGGATGTTATGAAAATAACCCGAGACATAGGTGGTGGTAGGCGGCATCGATCAGGTGTGACTAGCTAGCTAGCTATATGGGAAATTAATTACAGATTTTGTGGTTAATTTGACTCCTCATTGTCATGATCATAGTGAGTGAGTCACCTTTAAATTGGGTTCCATAATATGACAATTATTGAGTCCGATTTAATTTGCAAATCCCTATTAAATTAGTATTTCAGAAGGCCATCGCCATCACAAACAACTAAAATCATTCCATAAGAGAATGTCAATCTTTGACTGATTTGTAGTCACCACCATCTCTTTACACCTTAGCCCAACTCTATTTTTCACTGTCATGCATCGACTCACCCCATGTCCTTATGTATATGTATATAACAATGACATGTGAAGATATACATTTTCCGAAACACATAATATTTTACATAACTTGCATTTATAACTCTCTAACACTTATAGACTGATGGTTCTAACTTCTAAACTATATGTAAATTACCCATTTTGATCGAATAAATTTTTTTTAAAAATATTCTTGGTCAGACACAGTCTTTCAATAATATATATTATACTTTTGAGAGTACATATCCTTGAAATCACATCAATAAATATAAATTAAAAAATTAACATATAATAAATACATATATAAAAAATATATACATATGGTTAATAAAAATATGTGCTCACATCAAAAATTGCCGCCTCTTCAACAGCATGAAAAAGTAAAAGGACACATGGGGTTATTACCATTGGCCCTTCGGATGCTGACAAAAATGCAGACACAATATCGACAAAGCCTGATGAGACGAAGGAAACGCCACGTTAGGAACGGGACTTGTCAACAATACTGACTGGACCTCTCACTGATGCTGACTCACACACCCCCCTCCATATTCAGGCCTGCCTGCGATAGTGACACCCGTGAAAAAGATGCTTAATATTTTCAATTTTTCATTTTATCTCTGTAAACCATGGAATCTCCATTGCCCCTAAAAAATGAGCTTTCAAGTTCACACTCAAATTCTATCTTTTGGGTGCAGAAGAGGGGGTGAGAAAACCCCTCAATAAAAGTGCACAAATTAAGGCCTAACATTGATAACTCTAGGAGCAATATAATTTAACCGTTGAAAAAGTAGAGTTGGAAAATTCTGATCCGACACGATAACATCACCTGAACTCGACCTGAATTTATGGAGAGAAACATGAACCTGACACGAATTGAACCGGTTTCAACTTGAAGTTGACGTGATTTGACTGTTTAGTTTGAAAATACGAAATTGGTCCGTTTATTAAATGGGTTTATTTTACCCAAATCATAAGGAGGAGAATAAAAAAAATACTCTGTGAATCAAGATCATATCCACTCTCTTGTTAGCTAGTTAGTTCGTTACTCTATTTGCTCTTGAAAGCAATGCTCGAGCTTCACTATCCACTCTGAAGCAGACTAACATTCTTTCGCAGTTTGCGATCAAATTGAAATAAAGGTAGCCCCTTATACTCAAATTATATGATATACATTCTTCTCTCTTGGTCATGTCATATTCATTGTTGTGTGTGACAATCACGAGTTATCCCTCCCTTTTGGTAATAATTTATTCTTATGAACATTAATGGAATTGGTATTTAACATTGCCTCTATACATAATCTTATATAATTTATCTAAATAAACTTAAGGCTTAAATTATTTCTGATACACGTAACTAATTATCTCATTTTCTCCCCCTTTTTAGAAAACAAATTATCCATATATGAATATTTCCACTCCGTTAACAGAACAAGTGAGAAAATGTAAGTGGTCCTGCAGTCCTTTTTAATCAAAATCATACATTGAAAATTAATTAGAAACCAGCAAAATTACTATTGCAATTATTGATTGCTTAGATAGAGACTTTTACATGAATGGGGAAAGCATTTGAAGTTTTCCAGTACTCTGTGTACTGTGGGTAAATTTCTATTTATATCCAAGTTGTCATCTAGGGTTTACCATCTCTAGCACAAGTTGTGAGATCTGCATTATTGCACATACATGTAACTTCACTTTGTATCTCGTTTACATCCCAAAAAACAAGGAAAAATCTACAGGATGATCGATATATATTATGAATATGCAGGTACTAGGTAGTGGATTTTGTTAGAATAATGGCAACAAGGTAGTTTTTCTTCTCTTTTCTCTCTCTCACACTTGTCCCACATGGAACTTTTGGGTGGTGTTTTGAGGGGTTTATATATCCTATTCTCCTTACTCATGTTGAATAACTTAAGACCATACTTTATGGGGTTGAGGGTGTTCGGGCCGCGGGCCTAACCTCCGTGAATTGCAAGTCTTCCTGGTTTTTCTTCTCACCCTGAATACTACCAGATCTTCTGCCTCATTCTACATTTTTAATGGCCAGATATTATGCCTCATCTTATGCCATTTTAATGGCATTGTAATAGCTGCTTTTCCCCTATAAATAGAGGCCTTGGCAGTATAGTTCAACTCATCAGCTCTCACACTTCTCTCCCCTCTTCTTCTTCTCTGTATTTTGGGTTACATACTGCATGCTTCAAACTCTTGGCCACGAAGTGCACGCATTTAAGAGTGCTGAGTTAACCTTGGGGAGCAACCGGCTATATCGATTTGTACCATAGTCGAGCCGTAATTGCTTTCAAAATCCACAATTCAGTTTATTCTGTCGATCTTCCAGCCATTGTTCTTCTTATTCTTCTAACAATTTGAAAGCAATTATCTCTGCAATGGCTGCATCGTACCAGAAAAATCTCCCTAAACGCTACAAAATTAAACCCCTCGATGGAACTAACTACAAACGTTGGTCCTAGAAATTACTCTTATGCTTTGACCAACTCGAGATTGATTATGTTCTATCCTCTGAACATCTTGACGAAGATAACACTTCTCAGTTTCCTGATACTGACAGCTCTCTCTCCACTCCTACTGCCCCAAAGATGCCTGTTATTCCACTTGATGAGACGGCTAAGAAAAAACTGGAGAAAGACAATAAACGGGCTCGAAGCTACTTGTTGAACAACATGTCAAACCCTCTGTTTGATCTATTTATGAACTTCAAATCTGCAAAGATCATATGGACCAAACTGGAGGCTAAATATGGTTCAGACGATGCCGAAAAAAGGAAGTATGTCATTGGCAAATGGCTGCAGTTCCAGATTGTAGATGACAAACTGATTATGGAACAAGTTCATGCCTACGAGAACCTATGTGCTGAAGTGTTGAACGAAGGCATGAAGATGTGCGAAATTCTGCAAGCAAATGTTTTGATCGAGAAATTCCCGCCATCTTGGAGCGACTACAGAAATCACCTAAAGTATAAGAAGAAGGATCTAACTCTGCAAGACTTAATCAGTTATATGAGGACTGAAGAGCGAGTCGGTTAAAAGATAAGATGTCTTCCCTATGCCTAAATTCATCTAAAGCTAACCTTGTTGAATCTTCTGTACCTTTAAACAGAGGCATGTTCAAAGGGAAAAATAAGAAGGATTAGAAGAAATCCAAACATCAGAACCAGTTGAAAAGAACAAACAGTAAGATCCAGAAGTAGAAGGTTGTCTGTTATATTTGTGGAAAACCAAGCCACAAAGCATATCAGTGCAACCTTCGCAAAGGAGCCAGTCACACAAACTAGAAGCCTATCGGACAAATTGCTGCACAAACTAATCTGACTGAAGACACTGAAATCTTCTGTGTAGTAACACTGGAGGTCAACCTGGTGTCGAACTCCACGGAGTGGATTCTGGATACTGGAGCAACAAGATATTTTTGCGTCAACAAGGATCTGATGCATGACTTCGAAGATGCTCCTGATGGCGAACATGCCTACATGGGCAATGCTGCCACTGCTGAAGTTATGGGTCAAGGAAAAGTATTCCTTAAATTTACTTCTGAAAAATCTTTATACTTAAACAATGTGCTGTATATACCTTCCCTTCATAGAAACTTAGTTTCCAGTAGTCTTCTTGATATTGCTGATTTTGAGGTGAACCAGAAAGCTGGAAAGATTGTGATTCTTCGCAATGGGATTTCTGTTGGGAAGGAGTATCGTAGTGGGGGGCTCTTTGTTCTGAATGTTGCTTCTGATGCTGCTAATGGAAATACTTCTTCTTCTGCCTATATTGTTGAATCTGTGGACTTGTGGCATGGTAGACTTAGTCATGTTAATTATGCTTCGATAAAAAAACTAAGGAATATGAGGTTAATTCCTAACATCATCACAGAAAAATGTTTAAAATATGATGTTTGTGTTAAAGCAAAATTTGCTAAAAAACCATTCAAGTCTATAACAATTAGAAAGACTGAGTTGCTTAAACTTGTGCATTCAGACTTAGCAGACTTTAAGAACACAGTAAGTAAGGGAGGAAAGAAATAGTATGTTACTTTTATAGATGACTACTCTAGATATACCAAAGTTTACCTCCTAAAGTCTAAAGATGAGGCTGAGGAAATGTTTCTGAAATACAAAGCAGAGGTTGAAAATCAATTAGACCGAAACATAAAGAGACTTAGGTCTGACAGAGGTAGAGAATATGATACCAACTTCTTAACTATTTTCTGTGATAAAAATGGTATTATACATGAGACAAGTGCTCCTTATACTCCTCAACAAAATGGCATAGTTGGACAGAAAAATCATACCCTTAAAGAAATGATGAATGCTATGCTTGTTAGCTCTGGGTTGCCTGATAACATGTGGGGAGAGGCTGTATTAACTGCTTGTTTTATCCTTAATAGAGTCCCTCACAAAAAATTAGACCAGACCCCATATGAACTATGGAAAAGGTATGCTCCTAACTTGAATTATTTGAAAGTGTGGGGATGTTTGGCTAAGGTTGCTTTACCTAGTCATAAACATACCAACATAGGACCCAAGACCATTGATGCCGTATTTATTGGGTATGCTCAAAAGAGTGCTGCTTATAGATCTATGTCATTGAGTGATTATTCTATTTCTGAATATAGAGATGCAGAATTTTTTGAGCATGTTTTTCCTTTGAAAAAGAAAGTGCCTATTGTGATATCGGATGCTGTGCCTGAAACTGTAAAATTACCTGCTTCTAGTTCTGATGTTAGAGTCATAGTGACTGAACCTAGAAGAAGCAAGAGACGTAGAACTGAAACCAATTTCGGACCTGACTTTGTCACTACTTGCCTAGTAGAAACCTTTAACAATTTGGATATTGACGTGATAACCGAAGAATTGGTGACTATTTTCTTGATTGAGGAAGATCCCAAAACTTATCAAGAGGCTATAAGGTCTATAGATGCTACCTTCTGGAGAGAAGCTATTAAGAGTGAAATAGATTCTCTTGAATCAAACAAAATATGAGAATTCACTGATCTGCCTAAGGGCTGTAAACCTATTAGCAGTAAGTGGATCTTCAAAAAGAAGTTAAGGTCTGATAGTTCAATTGATAAATATAAGGTCAGATTGATTATTAGGGCTTTGACCAGAAAAAGAAAATAGATTATTTTGACACCTACTCTCCTGTGACCAAAATAGCCACCATTAGATCTCTAATTGCTCTAGCTGTAATTTTTGATCTTGTTGTACATTAAATGGATGTCAAAACAGCGTTTCTTAATGGTGACCTAGAGGAAGAAATTTACATGACCCAACCTGAGGGTTGTGAGGTACCTGGTCAGGAGGACAAGCTGTGTAGACTGAGAAAGTTTCTTTACGGTCTAAAGCAGACTCCCAAAAAGTGGTATGAAAAGTTTGACGGCTCTTTAGTGCAAAATGGATTTGCTGTAAATTTGTCTGATTCATGTGTATATTCAAAACTGATTGGATCAGATTATGTGCTTATATGTCTCCATGTTGATGATATGCTGATATTTGGCATAAATCTGCCTGTTGTTGATGAGACTAAAAAGCTATTGTCTTCTCTTTGTGAAATGAAAGACATGGGAGAAGCAGATGTGATCTTAGGGATTAAGATTCAGAAAACCAACATTGGTTTCTCATTATGTCAGTCACATTACATTGAAAAGGTGTTAAAGAAATTTAACTGTTTTGATGCAACACCTGCGAGAACCCCTTATGATCCTAGCATACATTTGAAAAAGAACAAAGGACCCAGTGTGTCTCAAACTGAGTATGCTAAAATTATAGGAAGTGTAATGTTTCTCATGAGCTTTACTCGTCCTGACATTGCCTATGCCATAAGTAGGTTAAGTCGCTATACACATAACCCTAGCCAAGAACATTGGGATGCACTTCTTCGTTTGCTTAAGTATCTTAGAGGTACTATTGATTGGTGTTTGCATTTTAACAAATTTTCTGCTGTGTTAGAAGGATATCGTGATGCAAACTGGGTTTCTGATAACGATGAAGTTAGTTCTACTAGCGGTTATGTATTTACTCTAGGTGGAGGGGCTATTTCGTGGAAGTCAGCGAAACAGACTTGTGTAGCCTGCTCTACCATGGAATCTGAATTTATTACTCTTGAGTTAGTAGGTCAGGAAGCAGAATGGTTAAAGGGTCTATTAGCAGACGTGCCACTATGGGGAAAATAGGAGACACCTATTTCCCTACATTGTGACTCGTAGGCGGCAATAGAAGTGGCACACAATAGTGTCTATAATAGAAAGAGGAGACACATCCGTATTAGACACAGTGCGGTGAAACAATTGCTGAAATATGGTGTCATATTCCGACAGTATGTGAGGTCCGAGAAGAATCTGGCGGATCCCCTCACTAAAGGATTGACAAGGCGAGTAGTGCTCGAAACGTCGAGGGGAATGGGACTTAAGCCTATCGCTTGAAGTGATATGGTGGATACCCATTAGTGGTCAAATGAAACCATACTAATTTTTAAGATGCAATACATCCCCATTTCTATGGCGTGTGGTAGTGCTTAGAGGTTAAGTTTACGCTCTTAACGGATTCATACCCATTGTAGGGGGCTGCTAGTGAGAAGCACTTGATGAATTCACCGTTTGATGATTGTGAGGTTGAGCTATATTATACTCTTAATAATTCCATAGTCATAGTTATTGTAGTCTATGTTGAGATAGATTTGATGGAATTACCTACGTAAGTGTAAATGTCTGACTGCCTTCTATGAGAGACTTAGGTTGGCTCTCTAGAGCACTTATGAGACACAAGGTGTGCGCATGGTCATAAAAGTACTAGTGTAACCATCGCAGAGTATGCAGTTTGTTATGGTTGATATGTGATGTGGGGGTCTCAATCGATGTCTTATAAGTTCAAGACTTAGTTCACTTGTTAGATTATTGGTTGCTACCTCACATCACTAATGTATCAATTCAAATCAAAAGATATTGATGCCTAAGTATCTGACACTCTATTGCCCAGAATTCTTTTCCTAAATCCTTTTGACCTGTATGCCATTAGTGGGGAATTATTAGAGTAATGGCAACAAGGTAGTCTTTTCTTCCCTTTTCTCTCTCTCACACTTATTCCACATGGAACTTTTGGATGGTGTTTTGAGGGGTTCATATATCCCATTCATCTTACCCATGTTGAATAACTTAAGACCATGCTTTATGGGATTGAGGGTGTCCAGGAACACCACACGCGTGCATGCCGCTGCCGCCCGCCCGTCCGGTCCGGGTTGGGCATGGCTCGGGTTATGGGTTGTGAGCTTAGCCTATCTTTTAGGGAGAAATCCATTTAATATTTTCGTAATAGATTACGCTAAATCCTCTGTGAATCGTTCCCTACCGTTATAGTCGTCCTGGCTTTTCTCCTCACCCTGAATGCTGCCAGATCTTTTGCCTCATTCACATTTTTATTGGCCAGATATTATGCCTCATCTTATGCCATTTTAATGGCATTGTAACAGCTACTTTTTCCCTATAAATAGAGGCCTTAGCAGCATGGTTCAACTCACCAGCTCTCACACTTCTCTCCTCTCTTCTTCTTTTCTATATTCTGGATTACATGCTGCATACTCCAAACTCTTTGCTGCGAAGTGCACGCGTTCAAGAGTGCTGAGTTAACCTTAGGGAGCAACCTGACTGTATCGATTTGCACCATAGTCGAGCCGTAATTGCTTTCAATACAGTGGTTTATTCACGACTCAGTTTACTCTGTCGATCTTTCAGTCATTGTTCTTCTTATTCCTCCCATCATTGTTCTAGGTGGTTTGCATATGTAGATGAAGGTAGCTTCACCTTAATTACGTATACTTAAATGCTTGGATCTTTGATTACCTTTTTTTTTTAACAATCATTAGTCAATATAAAGTCTGGACAAAATATAAAAGTAGCTATGCAACCATGCTCAAAATGCAAAATAAAAACAATTTAAAACATATGTATCAAGTACAAACAAGAAATACAGAAATTAACTTACACTTTATCCACAACTCAACTCTCCTTTGAAATCTTTTCTAACTTAAATGGCTTCCCTAATGAATATAGTTCCACCATTATCATATGACACATTTTAAAATTTTTGCATCACAATTTCGGCCATGATCAAGATATTGTACAAATCTTAAATTACTAATATTTATTCTATTACTTATGTGCTTATAATTTGTTCTATATCTTTAGCGCTGAGAAGAGGGTTGTCTTTGGATGGAACAATCAATGACAACATGTTCATAGTGTGTGCATCCTCAACTAACAATAACATAACCTAATTTCTTAACTTGCTGCTTTCTGCATGTTCTGAAGTGTCGATATCCAATATATATTAGACACGAATATGTGAAGTCATAGAGAATATCCTTACTCCTTAGTAGTGTACATTTGAACTGTTTCAGATCACATCACTACAAAATCCACATTGGATGGTACGTGCTCCCGGTTTCGCCTTACGGCGGTTGATTCTATCGGTGCTCTAAAGGTAGCCTGGCATGCATCAACCCCCATACACATCATGATGTGAACACATGTGTATGGAAGTTAGGTTTTCTGTTGGATCACCAGCCTCCATGAAATTAACAACACAAGAAACCATTAGTAATTATCAAATGACAGATGCATTAAACTATGCATCTTTAATTAGTAGAATCATATGTGCATATCTTATATTCCTAGTATATTTGATTAATTAGAATATATATAAGATAAATATATATACATATATATAAGTACAAAATTATCAACTCTAGGCCTTCATTATTAATATTATACTCAAGCTTTTTATGACACAAACCCAACAAAGTGCCCTCTATATTCTCATCATCATGTGGTAATTAATTAGACCATTCTCTCCACTCTTGAACTTATAATAATTACACTAAAAAAACATTAATTATTACAAGCTCAAACTATCAGTATTTCCTTTCTTTTTATTTTTTTTAATGTTTTCTTTATTGAAAATACTAGTAGTATTTCTTTAGCTACGAGATAGAACAAGCATTGGGATTCTCATCACTGAAGAGCTGGGGAGGTGGGATTCTCTCAATGTAATACACAGGCTGCTGATAATAATGGTAGTGGTACGGATAATACATCATCCTCTTCATGGATTCGTCCTCCACATTGATGCTTTGCATCACCACACCACCACTGTCTCCGCCGCCTTCCTCTGCCTTTGGTGGCGGCGCCTCCTTGTTTTCACCGCCTTCGCCTCCTTCCTTTGGAGCCTCTTGCGGTGGCTTTTGCTCACCTTCGGCTTCGCCCCCACCTGCCTTGGGCGGCTCAGCGTTATTATTCTTCTCTTCGGGCTTGGGCTCCTCGGCAGGCTTCTCTGGCTCAGGCTGGGGTTCGGGTTTGGGGTCTTCGGGCGGCTTCTCGGGCTCGGGTTGTGGGACGATCCGGGCCTGCTTCTTGGTGCGTCGGTATAGATAATCGACTAGCTTGTTTGCGTCCATTGTTCCCGTGACTTTCACCTTCCCAGTACTAAACTCAGTCTCCGCTGTTTGTACTCCTGTAATTGTAAAACTAATTAGTACTACTAATCATACAATGAAACTAGACATAACAATATTTTTATAAAATCTATACATAGATCATATAATATATGTAGACACATATATATGCATATAGTTTGATATGCACACTGAGAAAAATGAATATGTGCATATAGCTAGCTTAATCAAAAATGATAACTGTCTCACTGCAAAACTTTTAAGTGTTTATTATCGTAGTATAAAAGTCATATTATCATCTCTTAAATATAGTAAAATAGATGCTACTCTAAAGGGATCTATATTATGCTAATATTTTAAATTCAATTTTTCTCTAAATTAAGGGAACTACATTAATCTTCTAAATTCAAATTAACTTTTTTAGGCTAATTTCAGAGGACATGATTAGATAAAAGTGTGTAAGTAGAATGCATCCTTACCAAAAAAGTGATCTTATTAATTAAATTTGTAAAATTAATTCATCTACCCAAAAAAAAAAAAAGATTTGGTAGGTGAAGCAGTGCTTGCTGACAGATTCCTTCTAGCAGAATTAATCTGCGTGGCGCATGAACATGTGTGACTCTTAAGGTCAAGTTGTAGGACCAATCTATGTACCAAGAATGACCACCATATTGAAAAAAGTGGAAAAACAAAAGTGAAAAGGCTGCTACAAAAAAAAAAAAGAAAAAAAAGAAGCAAATTTAAAGGTAAAAAAATTGACATATCAAATTTTCATGAACAATTGCTTTCTGTTTGTAGAAGTACTTTTTAATAGAGATCTGCTAAAACTTTGTGCAGTGGGCCAAGGATGATGCCATGCTTAGTTGGATATTGAGATACATTAAAAAAAAACCACTAAAATATAATTCAAAATACTTCTCCTAACAAACAAACATTGGTACAAAATTTTCAGGATTGGTACAAATGATGATTAAAGCAAGAGCTGAATTATGACGCAATAAAGTGGTAGAGATTCCGTCAATTAAAAGTATTCAGAATGAATGGTAATTTCAAATTAACATAATTTGCATATTCGTTAAGATTAAGGCCCCCTGTTCTCTTCCACATATTTTTAAAGAATAAATTCAGATAAGTTGAGTTTAGAATAAGTTTCAGTAAATAAGTTTCGAATAAGTTTATTAAATAAGTTCAGAATAAGTTTAGAAAATATGTTCATAAATTTGTTCTTAATAAGTTCCGAATAAGTTCAGAATAAGTTCAGTAAATAAATTCAAAATAAGTTCAGAAAGTTCAGTTCATAATAAGTTTAGACAAAATAAGTCAATGAGAATAGGGCCTAAACTTAAAAAAAAGACTTTTTAAGAAGCATTAAATTTTACATCGCTGAGATATGTACACTTAGAAACAAATTATAATTGTTGCACCACCGAAAAAAGGTGAGTGATGTAGATGGGTCACCTCTCATTTTGAGTATTTTCTTCTTGAGCTGTTCAGCACAGGCCTCACAGTGCATGTTTACATTCAGCTCCACAGTAGTCAGTCCACTAACCTGGTCATATTACAGATTTAATTAAAAAAGAAAAGAAATTACTTAATGTTGTAGGATAAAAGTAAGAAAATGAATGAAGTGAGATAGGAGGGGGCAGGTGTGTGGCATGAAAATCACCTGTGAAGTAACAACTTCAGGCATGGGTTCACCCTCATTTGCTGGTAAAGGTGACAAAACTTTTGCCTGTCTTTTTGTTTTCTTTGTTATCATGTTGCATACTGCTTGGGGCTCCACCACTCCTTTTATGGTCACTTGATTTTCAGCCATATTTATTGCCACTCCTTCCACCCCTATCAAAAAAATACAATATTAATTAAGCCATGATCAATCCCACAGAATAATTTGATTAGTAACATTTTTTTGTCTTTTTTTTTCTAATAATTCGTTAAAGATCCTTTTCATTTTTGCTTTGATCGGGCGTTAATTTTTAGGATATTCTTTATTGAAATTTAGAATGGTTGAAACTGTCTCATCAGTCTTATTGCAGACATGACATGAGTTGACCAATTTATCCATGCATACTGTTTTATATGAGTTTTTTGCGTCAGATTAGTAGTTTGTGTGTTGAGGTGGTTGAACAAAATCGAATTTTTTGGGGGGGGGGGGGGAATTAACCTCTAATCTTCATGATGGACCTCTCAATTTTCTTAGCACAACCAACACAATGCAAATCAACATGGATGACAAAGGGGGGTGGTGGTTGAGGTGGTTCTTCTTCCTTCTTAGGCTCCTCAGCCGGTGGAGGAGTGCTCTCTTCTTTCTTCTCCTCTGCAGGTGGCTGCTCTTCTTTCTTCTCCTCTGCAGGTTTCTCCTCTGGCTTAGCCTCAGTTGGAGCTTGCTCCTACTCACATCATTCAATCAAACCAACGTTAACCCACTTCATCAAAACCACCAAATAACAAAACCCAGTTCTTCAAATTTGGTAAATCAATCATACTAAGCACTTAGACGTGGGCATAATCTTAGTCATTAAAATCACTTACTTGCTTAACTTCTTCACCCATTGATTGGTTCTTATATCAATAACGACGATCGAGATCGAAACAGGAGATTTGGGGATTAGGGAGAGAGCAAATTAAACACAAGAGGTGGGAATAAGGGTGTTTATATATACATATATGAGGATATATGAGGAGAATGAGATTTGAAATGGGCGGTGCTCTGTTTTTGGAGCTGCGGGAAGCTATGTATATTGCAGTATAAAGAAAGTTGTGGTGATTCCAAGACACATGCGATGCAATGCAAACTTGCCAGGAAAGGGGGAGAAACCAATGGAGTAGGGGAAGCTCATTTATAGATGGAATGAAGGGTATTTGGGGAAGGTGTAGGTTGGGAGGGGGATGGTGAGAGTTTGTTGACTGGCGGAATACTAATGTGACGTGCATGCTGACACATGGATTTTTGCTTTTAAGTGAACATTTCGTTTTCATGTAATTAACTATTTCTCCTAAAATAAATGATCCTATTTCGTATATAGTTAGCGTCAACCGACTAAAATAGTTATCTCTACTGAAATCTAAGAAGGAAACACGCTTGATTATTAATAATAATGTAGACCTAAATGATGTGGATTTACAGTATTGAATGAATTTGATATGACACTATTTTGAGTATGATTAAACAAAGGTTTTTTTTTTGGGGGGGGGGGGGGAAGGGTGTTACATGGACTTCAAGTAGGGGATCAACTTTCATGCTCTAATATTTAAGAGTCCATGGGAATGTAGAGATTTGGTGGTAGACATGTGTAACAACTAACATGGAATTTGGACAGGCTGGGCACAAGAAATATGTGATTGAGGAGGAGGGAATCTCTCTATACTTTTAATTAGTGATTGATTGATGCAATAGATAACCACCACGTGGAAACAGAATACCATAAACCCTAGCTATCACAAACTTTAAGTGATGATGGTAAGTTACTTCATAAGCTTCTTTTTGTGGTCTTATTATGGACACAACACTTAAATAATAATTCTTGATATATGGCAGTTGTTAAATCTAATTATCATGCAGGATTTTTGGCATGAAGCATATAATCTAGGACTGTGGTTGTTGGCTATTGATCTCTCTGTGATTGACCTAACTCGAACTAATCAAAGACCTCTTCATTATTCAGTTGGAGAATCTGGAAAAGAATGTATATATCATGATAAAGAATGTATATATCATGATCTTCTTTTAAATAAACAATATACAATTTCAACAAATTAGGGATCATAGAATCACGGAAATTGCTAATTTGATCATTGTCTAATGACTAATGTACCAAGTACTCTCTCTCTCTCTCTCTTTGTTTGCTTTTCTTGGATAGAAATAAATGTACCAAGTACTTAACCATATGAAAGCAATAACCAAAATTATAGCACAGAAAATGGAGAAATTAAAAATATGTGATTTTATCCTATTACATCCGATTATGAACAAACCATCTGTCTGCGTAGTTTTATATATATATTTTGCGCATATTAAGATAATTCAACGGGAGGGAACATGCATTGATACTTACAACACAATAATCAACCTAATTTAGACACTATGCTCCCTAATCTGTAGACTTTGTTTGCAAGAACAATACATATTTTTTGATAACCATGATCAATAACAATATACACATTTATATATACCACAATATACTTCAACTATTAATAGTAGGGTGAAATCTTCAGTTTTCTTCTTGTGATCAGTATTCTCTATGCGAACATCATCATTTATGAGCAGTAAAATATCAAAAGATTATTTTCTACTCTATTTTCACCCAAATTCAATTAATACTTGTATTTCTTATTTTGGTTGGGAATTAAGAACCCGTCAAATATTTGACATCTTAGGCACTTTTGTCATAAAAAATAAAAAAAAAGTCAAAAGAAAAGCCTCTGGGATCTAGATTCCAGACCCATACGCAATGTTTATCAAAGTATTTGAGTAATTAATAGATGATTAAATTGGTAATTAAAATAGATTGTTGGATGCAGATGGACTAGATTAGTGTATATATATATAAAGGAGATTCTTAGGGATGGAGGAAACGTAGGGATTGGAAAGCGTTAAAATGAACTTGCGTGTAAAGGACTGCGTACTTGAAAGTAGGGTCTTAATCACATGCCATGACGACTCCATTGCTTACCACCTTTGACGACAATATTACCTTATAGTCATCTCTACATCCTATCAATATGCCTTAAATATTGCCACATTTACTACCCAAAAAAAATTAAAAATTAACTACATGCATAGCGCATTTAATTTCCACTATTGTTAATTAGGGTTCGTCCTTCTCATATCTGCAGCCTCTCCTCAAGTGCGGTGAGTACTGTACTATTGATTATCTGTCAAAGTGAGAGTTCAATGGTAATTAAACTTTGCATCCAATAGTTTCAATTCTACGATGCTTATCAATGTTTGTGCTCGTTTGTCGTGGAATCTCGATCCATACACTCAAATGGATGGACTGTGTAGAGCAGTCGAAATACACTGTCGAATCAAATAAATTTGTACAAGTACATGTAACAAAAACAGAAAAAAAGAACTCTTTTCTTCGGATCGATGAGTTTGATTAACACCCGGCACCAAACTCATGTGGGTGCAAATTTAGGTTGTTGATGTAGGCATGTATCTCTTGTTTGTAGCCATCACAATCAAAGCCACGAAAGTTTTTAGGTTTGGACAAATGAAGAGAGTGGCAAACATGCACACTTGGGTCATCCAAAGAATGACAAGGATGATGATGAGTAACTACTTTTTTTTTCTATGAGAAATTAAACAAAGGTGTCTTTCACCAACACAGAAAGAGCTGGCCCAACTTACTTACTTAGGTGGTCTTGCGTGGAAATGACTCAGCATGGGACACTAACTGAAACCAACTCCCCTCCTAATTTGACTAACAATATATTTACAGTGAAAAATGAAAGTAGGCTTTCACTGCCTATAATCTCTCTCTCTTACGAAAGGATGGGTTAGATAGACGATAGAAAATGTAGAACTAGGTTAAATTTTTTTCCTTTTTAACTAATGATACTGGCAACGGATTCTATATAGTATCTGTTATTTTTTTGATTCACAGATAAACAAAACATTCTATAAATATAGCTAGCTATTCTTTTTCCTTTTGCAACAAACAATATATCTTTCAAATTTACAATTCGAAAAATATTGATATAATACGATTTAACATTATCTTCGTTCCAAATGGAAGTCCACATAGCCAGGTAATATCTTTTTGCCATCCCTATTAATCAATATAGTTCTCATTCAGCCTGAAACTTTCAACCAGTGATTTCTGACAACCCTCTCAGTCGATGCAAATTAAAATGTGGGCAAAAAGCAGGCTAAAAAGAAGCCTAAAGGCTTCAAGTGGGATAGAAATTCAAGTTGACATCCAGGTAACAACTTCTTTTATGGCAAATAGGGTTGTGTTAGAAGAGAAAATTCATGCCACATTGTAAACTTTGTGAAATTATTCTGATTAAGACGCTAATCAGGTGGGGTTACAGCCACATGCAGACATGCCATGATTAGACAGGGCGGTTACTAGAATCTAGACACTTTAGCTTAGTCTTATATACAAACATATAGTGATAAAGACGCAATCATTCTCATATGTACCGATCAACCACCTCTTATCAATACAAGTTAGTTCAAATGGTTTGATACTTATTCTCTTTAAATAAAATCTCGATTTCGAGTCTTGTGAATGAAGAAAATTTGTGATAGGAGAATTCTACCTCTTATTATACTAACAAAAGCTTAACTCTAGTAAAATAGACAATTTAATATCCAAAATATTAATGAACCACCCCTACTGAGTCCTTTTCTTCTCAGAAAAAACGACATAAATGCATGATTTGTTCCAATATGATATGTTCTAATAAACGACAATTTAGTCCATTAAGTGTGTAATATTAATTATTAAGTTTTGGTTGTTTAGTTAAACCACTTGTAGGGCAACCATTGGACATCAAAATCTGACCCTTTTATTCTTTTAGGGGCACCAAGTTATACTTGTGGAAAATAAAATATTTTTCTCTATGCTTATGAATCACATTGGGATAATTAAGCAATGCAATGCAATGCATGAGATTACTGATACAGGAAGTTCCTAGGAAGTCCTGCAAATATTTTGGTGGGGACTGATTAAATTAACTGTGATGCATTGAGCAGTGGTCTAAATCAGGCTAGATTAAGCATTCTGCTGTTTAAGATAGCAGTTTAATTAAAAAATAATAATGACTTCGTCCAAGACTCTAAAGCCTTTTTTAAAATGGTAGAACTTGCAAAAAATATTTAGGAGTCAAGATTTGGTCTGCAACCTTTTGATAAGACAAAAAGAATTTTATCATAATTTTAACATAACTCTTGTGTATATCATTATAGATAACACATTTTACATATATAATAATGCAGCAAAAAAATTTGAGGGACTAGGCCTCCCTAGACGTCAACAAAGATCTGCCCCTGTTTTTTCTTTCTTCCTTTCTTTTTATCTCCAATTAAGGTATTGTATATCATCTCCGATCCTCCAAGAATGTAAGGATATATTATTCAGATTCCTTGTAATGAGTAAATGACAACCACCAGTTGTAGATCCATCTAGGTACAATTTAGGGTGAGAGCCTGATATGAATATGTGGTGGAATATTAATTACGTGCAAGAAAAAGAGGAGGAAAGAACCGGCAATTCAAGAAGGCTATTGGGGACTTTTGGAGCAAAATTCATGTCACAAGCAACTAATGTAATTTTCCAGTTTCGTCTGATCTAAATGTGAATCCAAAGGCAACATTTTGTGTGAAAATCAATGGTAATGATGGAGTTGAAAAGCAGACCCTGGCTACAAGCTAGTCTATCAGCCAGGCTGACCATACACCTTTTTTCATTCCATGCTATGAGGTTAGATTCTGCAGCTGTCAGCAAAAATCTGAGTCCAATAATGCATGATATGATATGAGTAATGATTTAAGAACATATGGGAATTTGATGAACGTGCCTTGTTTGTTAAAGCTTAGGATTTGGAGATCTTTCAGCCAAATTCATGGGCATCTTTATTTGAAAATCATTTTGATGCGGTGAACATAATAGTAGTAGATGAGATAAAGTGACTCTGCTTGTTAGAATAAGACGACTTATATTTATATTTTTTTAGACTCTAAAAAAGAAAAATTCAAAAAAAAAAGGTCGAAATGAGGCCGCAAAAGTGGCAATGCAGTATGGAGCGTTATTAGACTAGGAGTTGTATAAGCTTTATCCTATTGTGATTTTTACATTGTATGCTTACCTTATCCATTATATTTATCAATCGCCATTAATGACGTTTCTTGGCAATGGGTCGCCATACACGAATGCATCAGCTATGCAGTTGAGAGTGATGGTCAAATGTGTCAAACTTAGTTAGTAATATCTTATCTTCATTATATTTATAGCTTGATATAGAAACACAATCATGAAAGTGATGTGGGTGTCAACTAGCCTAACTAATCCGTAAAGTCTTTGAAAGTTGTTACCGACGACTTGGGTTTGAATTCCACCTATTACACCAACATTTGTGCCTCATATTCATAAATAAAAAAAATAAAAAAACAACCATAAAAGTGATAAATATTCCCATTTAGGATATTTCTAAACACTCCTGTCTGAGAGTTGAGGTTCAGAAATCTAATTAAGAGTAAATTGGATTCAAAATTTTCATGCTTGAACTGTGCACTGATCTTCTATTTTGTGTTTAAAAAGAACGAGGAGCAAGAATGACTAGAACAAGTTTTGACGAGCATACAAGAAAGGGGTGGTGGCGCAGTTGGCTAGCGCGTAGGTCTCATAGCTGTATTGAGTTATCCTGAGGTCGAGAGTTCGAGCCTCTCTCACCCCAATTAAGTTTTTTTATTCAAAACCAATACATTTTTCACCCACCTACAATGAGAGCCCCTCTCACCCTATTTTAGTTTTTAATTCAAACCCGTGCATTTTTGACCTGTCTACAATAACCAATTTCTCAGGCACTCTACCCCCTCCCCCAAAAAAACCCGAAAGTAAAAAAGAAAATCATTTTCGGTTAACTTGGAAGGCTTGTTTTGAACATTCCTATGAAACGTCAACAAGAATGTCTAGTCCAACTGCCCTTTATCTCCCCCCCCCCCCCCAAAAAACAAAAAAAGAAACAGGGTCATGGCTTTGGATTGTTAATGGCACAGGAAAAATCATGGACATGTCTTTGCAATGAGCCTCATCAGAGATGGAAAAAAAGGAGAGGCATTGGCTGTAATAACTTGGAGGCTGATGGGCCTCACAGTGAGCTAATGAAGGACTATTGGCTGATTGTGTTCTTGATACTTAAGCCCAAACATGTGGACCTGAGTAGTACTTCGATCAGGTTGCAGGGCTTGGACCATATTGACAAACATGAGCTATAGTCCCAGACCACCCAAACTGAACGAAGTAGTCTTGAGAGTTCAGACATACACATGATGAAGCGCATGATATCTCCATTTTTGTAAAAAAGAAATGACTTTATTGCTTAACAAATTTGATAATTCTCACACTTATTTGATAAAAAAGAACATAAAAATCAATTGAGTGGAAATGTTAAATTTTGATAATAATTATGTGTTACTTTGTAAGGGCAACATTACTTTATTTTCCATTAATTGTGATAATTACATGAAGTATTTCTTCTATCCATAATTTTTGTCTCTCTTTCTTTTCATAAAATTCTAAAATAAAGTCCTTTTTACTATTGTGAGCACCAAAAATCCACTAATTCTAAGGTACATACCTATGTACTATGTTTAGGTACATATCTATATAAAAGATATTATATAATTGGGCCAAACCCCTATTTCATTTCCCTCAACCTAGCAAGCATTTTCGTAATTTTTCAGCCCAACTGATCAGAAAAGGATACATTGTAGTGAACAAAAGATATACTACAGATAAAAAAAGATACACTATAGATAAGAAAAGACACATTGTAAAAAAGAAAAGATACCTTGTAGGAAGGAAAAGGTACACTGTAGAATAGAAAAGATACATTACTGAGGGAAAAAACGATACACTACAACATATCGAGTGCGTGTTCATTACACGACTTCAATGTGTGTGCCATGCTAGATACATACGTTTGTATATATCTAAGAATTTTCTCTAAAAATCCTCTCTCTCTCTCTCTCTCTCTCTCTTTCTATCTCCATCTTCTCAAACCATAGAAAATACAATATTAAATATGTTTCCTTAAAAACTTATATTATCTAGGTTATATTTAAAAAAAAAAAACTTAGAGATTATTTAGGCGGAACAAAAATAATGGGATGGAGGCAGTATTCATCGATCATGGCTTGAGATATGTATCTAACTTTAGAATAAAATTCAAACGGTACAAATTCGGCACATGACGTGACCTAAGTTAGGGTTTAGGGTTTCAAATTTCTACAGTTAGGGTTTAGGGTTTCCAGGGTTAGGGTTTCAGGTTTATAGGGTTAGGTGTTAGGATTTAGAGTTTCTAGGGCTTAGGGTTTAAGGCTTAGGGTTATGGGTTCAAGAGTTAGGGCATAAGGTTAATGGTTTCTAGGGTTTATGGTTTAAGGTAAGTGTTTAGGGTTTCTTGGGTTAAGGGTTTAGTGTTTAGGGCTTCTATGGTTTAGGATAGGGTTTGGGGTTTCTAGGGTTTAGGGTTTCTACAGTTTAAGGTAAGGTTAGGGAGCAACAATCAAAATGTTGTGGGTCAACAAGAAGCATTTTCTACTTCACAAGGGTTTAATGTACAACATGATACAGGATTCAGATACGGTTTTTTGATACTATGATTTCCTTGAAAGAATCAGGAGCTTTCGAGACAACAAGAAGCATTTCCTTTGAGCTTGTGATTCCCATAACACGCAGGTTAATGTTAAACTTCCTTTTTGATACAGTTGTCTGCAATAAAATTTTCACGCTGTTCATAAGAAAAACTCAACTTGATTTCAGACTTCAACCAAATTCTGAATGTTACGTATAGAAAGGAGAACAAAATTGAGAGAAATTTTGGCACTACAACTGATTGCAGAGCTGGTAAAGCAGTGTTCCCCCAATCAGCCCAGTCCTAGGGATGCCCGTTGCAATGATAGCCCTTCATGGATAAAATCTAGAATGAACAGCTCAGAGGGCCCTAATACAATTGACCCCCTTGATAACTACTGTGACATTGTATTCGGAACAGCCTTGTGCTATAGCACGAATATTAACATTGACCTGCATTAGTTGGCATTAGTAACAAGCATTTTACGTGTTTATTGAAAGAAGCCATACATACTTAAATTTTGCTGACAGTATGAGGGGAAGGGTGACTAATGAATGACAAGGAACATTCACAAGCCTGCACTTTGTTGACCTTTGCAAGTGCATCAAAAAGAGCTGCACTAACTCTGGATATGCTGGCCATTTTCTGCCCAACTGTTGCTAAGATAATGCAATTTGGTATAATGGCAACCTATGAAGTTTTAAATACAATTCAGCAAATGTCACAACTAGTAATCCAAACCATTCTCACAAGATCTTTAGGCCAATAGAGCTTAAGAGTTAGGTCAAGCCCTCAAGGGATTTTTTTTTTTTTGGGCGGGGGGGTGGAGTTTGAGAAAAAGCTGAAGTCAAAATTCAGCTAACCTGAGAAAGATGCACGGCAATCCAAAGCTTGATGAAATCTAGACCGTAGAACATCAGTAACAGCATCAACTGCCTTCTCTGGCACAGCAAAGCACACAGAGTGCTTACTGCTTGCCTGCATTAGATGTTGGGTTTTATGGCCCAAAAATCTCGAGTATCAGCACGGGGAGCCCATGCTGCACAGACACGGGCGTGCCAAGACGAAGAGCCGAAGACGAGAGGGACAGAAAATTGGCACGGTCGTGCCACGGGTCTTCTCGCCGCCGCTTTCGGATGGCGGCTAGGGTTGCGCTTTGGAGACGGTTTTTGGAAGGTGGTAGCTAGGGTTTTCAGGGAGAAACCCTACCTCACAGATCCTATATAAAGGGGGTCTAGGGCCTTGTTTCAAAACACTTCAGTACTCATAAACACATTGAGAGGTAAAAGTCGTTTGTGAGAGATTACAATAGAGAGATTGTAATTCTGCTCTTTGATCGAATCACTGAGGTGATTGTGATCGTGGTGTACTTTCCTGCTCATAGTGAATTGTTCTGGTGCTGTCGCCGTCCGTGGTTTTTCCCACATTGAGTTTTCCACGTTAAATTCCTGTATTCTTGTTCTCTTCCTATTGTTCTGTTGTTTGTGATTGGTTGAATTTCTGATTTTCTATTGCATCCTATCGCTTCCGCTATACTGTTATTCTGATATTAATCCTAACAAGTGGTATCAGAGCTTTGGTTTAGGATGTCTTCAATCATGAAGGTAGACATTCAGAAGTTCGACGGGGAGATTAGCTTTAATCTCTGGAAGGTGCAGATGAGAGCGGTTCTCATCCAGCACGGGTTGTAGAAGGTCCTGAAGGGACCTCATGTCAAACCTGAAAAGACAACAGATGAGCAATGGGCTGAAGAACAGAAGAAGCGGCGTGGGTCGCTGACGGAGGACGAATGGGAGGAATTGGAGTTGAAGGCGGTTTCAGCCATACAACTGTGCCTGGCACCTCATGTGTGAGGGGGAGATTGTTAGAAATGTCACACATGAGTAACGAAGTCCCACATCGGAAGTTTGAAAAGAAGGGCCATGGTATATAAGTCCAGTGGGCTACTCCTCCTATTGCCAATTGGTTTTAGGATGGAACCTCACTTGGGCTTGTTGCCATGGACCCTGGTTGAAGTGGGCTCCCTCCTTGGATCTCCCTAACAAGTGGTATCAGAGCCAATGGTGCGTTCGGCTATGCAACAAAAAGGTGTGGCATGGTGGACCCCATGGACGAGCTTGGTGAAGTGACACGCAGGTGTTGATCGAGCGGTAATACGTGTGCTGCAGCGTGACTCGATGGTGTGGATAAGCTCTTGATGGGTGGCTTGACACCTTGGTAAAGCTTCCGCTCAAGGGGGAGCTTGTGCACTCATGTGTGAGGGGGAGATTGTTGGGAACGTCACACATGAGTAAAGAAGTCCCACATCGGGAGTTTGAGAAGAAGGGTCATGGTATATAAGTCAAGTGGGCTACTCCTCCTATTGCCAATTGGTTTTAGGATGGAACCTCACTTGGACTTGTTGCCATGGACCGTAGTTGAAGTGGGCTCCCTCCTTGGATCTCCCTAACAAGTGGTATCAGAGCTCTGATTTAGGATGTCTTCAATCATGAAGGTAGACATTCAGAAGTTCGACGGGGAGATTAGCTTTAATCTCTGGAATGTGCAGATGAGAGCGGTTCTCATCCAGCACGGGTTGTGGAAGGTCCTGAAGGGACCTCATGTCAAACCTGAAAAGACAACAGATGAGCAATGGGCTGAAGAACAGAAGAAGCGGCGTGGGTCGCTGACGGAGGACGAATGGGAGGAATTGGAGTTGAAGGCGGTTTCAGCCATACAACTGTGCCTGGCACCTCACGTTCTGCGAGAGGTACTTGATAAGGTAACTGCTGTTGACCTTTGGACTCGCCTAGAAGAGTTGTATATGACGAAAAGTCTAGCTAATAAGATCAGGCTGAAAGAAAGGTTGTATACCTGTCGTATGGCTGAAGGTACGCCCGTCCAAAAACATCTGAATGAGTTTAATTCAATTCTAGTGGATCTAGAAAGCTTGGACGTTAAAATTGATGATGAGGATAAAGCTATTCTACTTGTTGTCTCACTACCCCCTTCATACAAACACTTTAAAGAAATTATGCTATATAGTAATTCAGATACTATATCATTTGAGGATGTCAAGGCCAACCTACTGTCTAAAGAAAAGTTTGACCATGACATTCATGCTGATCCGGGTGAGGGACTGGCTGTCAGGGGTAGGACAACAGAGAAAAAGGGGAATGGTAACAAGAAAAAGGGCCGTTCTAAATCACGGAATCCTCATGCAAATAAAATCTGCCACTTCTGCAACAAATTGGGTCACATCAAAGCTGATTGCTGGAAATTAAAGAAAAAGAATGAGGAAAAGGAGAAAACTGCTACAGCTGATTGTGTAGTAGAGTCTGAGTCTGATGGGGATGTACTGCTTGCTACTTCGTTAGCTACCACTTCTGGGAGAGGAGTGGATGTTAATTGGGTTTTAGATTCTGGTTGCACGTTCCACATGTGTCCTCGTAGGGATTGGTTTGTAACTTATGAACCTGTGGATTCTGGGGTGGTACTTATGGGCAACGATGCTGAATGCAAGGTTGCAGGGATAGGTACAGTTCAGATTAAAACCCATGATGGCACTATTAGAACTTTGTCTAAAGTGCGACATATTCCTGATATGACTCGTTGTTTGATCTCTTTGGGTACTCTTGAGACTAATGGTTGCAGGATTGTTATGGAGAATGGTGTCCTAAAGGTAACTAAGGGAGCCATGCTGATGATGAAGGGACTGAAACAGGGAAGTCTCTACATTCTGCAAGGAGCTACAGTTACAGGCGTAGCTGCAGTGGGTACGACAGATGACACGAGGTTATGGCACATGAGATTGGGCCATATGAGTGAGAAAGGGATGACCATTTTGGGTAAGAAAGGTTGTCTTGGTAACGCTAGTACGGGTAAGTTGGATTTTTGTGATCACTGCGTATTTGGGAAACAGAAAAGAGTAAGTTTCTCAAAGGCTAGTCACCGTACTCAGGGGGTCCTGGACTACATCCATTCTGATTTGTGGGGTCCCTCTAAGATACCTTCGATGGGAGGTAAGCGTTACATGTTAACATTTGTTGATGATTTCTCACGAAAGGTTTGGGTGTATTTCTTGAGACAGAAAAACGAGACATTCTCAATGTTCAAGAAATTCAAGGCTCTGGTTGAGAACCAGACTGGCAAAAGGATCAAGAAACTCAGGACTGATAATGGCCTGGAGTTTGTTGAATCTGAGTTTGAAGAGTTCTGCACAGCAAACGGCATAGCCAGGCATAAAACCTTGGTCGGGAAACCACAACAGAATGGGGTCGCAGAACGAATTAACAGGACATTGTTAGAGAAAGCACGGTGTTTGCTTTCAACTGCTGGGCTTTGGGATCGCAAAGCGTTTTGGGCTGAGGCCATTTCTACGGCCTGCTACCTGGTGAATCGATCACCACACTCCTTCATCGAGTTTCAGATTCCAGAAGAAGTATGGTCAGGTAATCCTGTTGACTACTCTAATCTCAGGGTATTTGGGTGTCCTGTGTATGCTCATGTAAATGAGGGAAAACTAGCACCTAGAGCAGTTAAATGTATGTTTTTGGGGTATGCTAGTGAATCTAAGGGATATCGTATGTGGTGTCCTGATTCTAAGAAAGTAATACAAAGTAGGGATGTTACTTTCAATGAGTTTGATATATTATCTTCTGGAAAGAATGCTGCTGTTCCTTCTACTGGTGCAGGAACTCAGCAAGACACCAACATGGAGGTGGAGCTGGAGACTGCTACAGCTCAAGGTGGAGCTATGAGGGAAGTCCAGGTCACTGAGCTTGGGGCTATCAGCACTAATCAACCTTAGGAGGAGGTTGAGTACTCTATAGCACGTGATCGTCCTCGCATGGAGATCAGGAGACCGGCCCGGTACAACGATGATGAAGGGCTGATAGCATATGCACTTTCCGTTGCAGAGGAAGTGTCTGAAGGAACTGAGCCTTCAAATTATACTGAAGCCATCACCTGCCCAAGTTCACCCAACTGGATTCAGGCTATGCAAGAAGAAATGGAAAGTCTGCAGAAAAACGGGACTTGGGAGTTATGTAACCTGCCTAAAGGCCGACGGGCCTTAACTGCCAAATGGATATACAAGAAGAAGGAGGGCATCCGTGGGGTAGAGGATGCAAGGTGGAAAGCAAGGTTGGTTGTTCGTGGTTGCAACCAACGGGAAGGTATAGACTACAATGAGGTTTTCTCTCCTGTAGTCAGACACACCTCTATTCGATTATTGTTATCTATTGTGACATTGTTTAACTTGGAGTTGGAGCAGCTTGATGTAAAAACAGCCTTCCTGCATGGTGAGCTGGAAGAGGAGATATATATGAAGCAACCTGAAGGGTTTGTTGTTCCTGATAAGGAACACATGGTATGTAAGTTGGAAAAGTCCTTGTATGGACTCAAGCAGGCTCCTAGGCAGTGGTATAAACGTTTTGACACGTTTATGATTGATAATGGTTACATACGTAGTAGATATGATAATTGTGTATACTTTAGACAATATGGTGATGGGTCCTTTATATATCTACTACTGTATGTTGATGACATGCTAATTGCATCTAAAGATAAAACCCTGATTAGCATGCTAAAATCTCAGCTCAGTAAGGAATTCGAAATGAAAGACTTAGGTGCAGCTAAAAGGATACTGGGCATGGAGATTCACAGGGATCGAAAGGAGGGAAAATTATACTTGTCTCAAGAAAAATATCTTGAGAAGGTATTAAGCAAGTTCAAAATGAGGGACTGCAAGGCAGTGTCTACCCCTCTTGCTGCACATTTTAAACTGTCTGCGGAATGCTGTTCGCAAACAGAAGAGGACATCGGTAGAATGTCCAATGTACCATACTCTAGTGCTGTAGGGAGTTTGATGTATGCCATGGTCTGTACCAGACCAGACTTATCACATGCTGTGAGTGAGGTAAGTAGATATATGCATAATCCTGGAAAGGACCACTGGGAGGGTGTAAAATGGATCCTACGGTATGTAAAGGGAACTGTGGGGAAAGGGCTGGTATTTGATAGAAACAAGGCTGCTACATCTGATGTAGTAGGGTATGTTGATTCTGATTATGCTGGTGATTTGGATAGGAGGAGGTCCATATCTGGGTACATCTTTACCATGTGTGGGGGCGCTATCTCTTGGAAAGCGTCTTTACAATCTATTGCAGCCCTGTCTACAACAGAAGCTGAGTATATTGCTGCCACTGAAGGGGTGAAGGAAGCTACCTGGCTAAGGGGACTGGTAATGGAGCTTGGAATACCACAATCTGCTACTGTGGTATATTCTGACAGTCAGAGTGCCATACATCTGACAAAGAATGATGCCTATCACTCGAAGACCAAGCATATCAGCGTCAAATATCATTATGTACGAGACACAGTTGCTGCAGGAGAAATAATGATGAAGAAAGTTCACACCTCAGAGAATCCTGCTGACATGCTTACAAAGCCACTACCTACAGCTAAGTTCGAGCATTGCTTGGACTTAGTGGGAGTTCACAGTCATTGAGAAGCCCTGCGGGGCATAGCCCCTTAGGGGGCATCACCCCTTGGGGTGTGACGACGACGACGGTAATTGAAGACTGGAGATTTTGGTCCAAGGTGGAGATTGTTGGGTTTTATGGCCCAAAATCTCGAGTATCGGCACGGGGAGCCCATGCTGCACAGACACGGGCGTGCCAAGACGAAGAGCCGAAGACGAGAGGGACAGAAAATTGGCACGGGGGCACCGTGCCATATGGCACGGTCGTGCCATGTGGCACTGGGTGACCGTGGTGATCGTGCCACGTGGCACGGTCGTGCCTCGGGTCTTCTCGCCGCCGCTTTCGGATGGCGGCTAGGGTTGCGCTTTGGAGACGGTTTTTGGAAGGTGGTAGCTAGGGTTTTCAGGGGGAAACCCTACCTCACAGATCCTATATAAAGGGGGTCTAGGGCCTTGTTTCAAAACACTTCAGTACTCATAAACACATTGAGATGTAAAAGTCGTTTGTGAGAGATTACAATAGAGAGATTGTAATTCTGCTCTTTGATCGAATCACTGAGGTGATTGTGATCGTGTGTACTTTCCTGCTCATAGTGAATTGTTCTGGTGCTGTCGCCGTCCGTGGTTTTTCCCACATTGGGTTTTCCACGTTAAATTCCTGTGTTCTTGTTCTCTTCCTGTTGAATTTCTGATTTTCTATTGCATCCTATCGCTTCCGCTATATTGTTATTCTGATATTAATCCTAACATTAGATAAAGTCATTAGAGCCTCACATGTCTAACAGGAAGCATAATGAAAGCACATGAGCGTCACAGTTCCAAAAAGCTAGAGAACCGTAGAAGTACCTGAGATATGAGAACAACCTTAGCCGGTAGACCTTTCACTGCACCAAAATTGGCACTGGCTGTACTAGGAACATCAACCATACCAGTTCTATTGGAATCAAATTGTAAGATCCACGTTAAATACAAATAGTCTTAGACACATATGCATGAAGATTGGCCGCGTGGGCAGATCTCTTATTAGGGGAGGGGTGTCCATGGACACCCCTCTTCCAAAAAAAAATTTAATGTCTTATTTTAAATGTGATTAAATTGGTATATATATGGACACCCCTAAATTAATGTTCAAAAAATTAATGATACTTTTTAAATATATCTAGCTCACACATTAATATTTTTTAATTTTTTTAAATATCAAAAGTGCAATTATAAAGTTAAATTTGATAGAAAAGTAAAATAAAATTAAATACATCTAAGCTCAAATTTCTCTCTCTCCCACCTTCTCTTATCTGGAGCTTAAACTTTAAATTTATGCTAATTCTAACATCTTTAACTTTAAATTACTTTCTCGGCTGTTTAGTTGCAATGTGTTCTTGACGCAATTTTTTTTTTTAATTTGACACTAATGATTGATTTGAACTTGATGCTATTTGTTTTTCTTTCTTTTGGTGCGATTAATTAGTGCAAATTGCTTATATGTAGTTGTATTTCATGTGTTGACATGTTCGCTTCATGTCTCAATTTTTTTTGGCTTTATTGCTTGGTGCAGCTGATTTGTCTTCTATAACTAACAGTTTTAGTAAATCCCACGTAATTATAACATTCTGCGATTTCGCACAATTTGTTGGAGATATTACTGTGCTATGCTTAGCTGAGCTGGATTAGGTGCTGATGTGGCACAATAAAGATCTTAGTAGAGCATTTTATTCCATTCCATCATTCTGTTCATTCAGTTTGTTATTCTTCCACCAGAGGAGGTTGTAACTAACTGCATATAAAAGCATGTAAAGGATGCTATTATGAACAGATTCTCATTCTCATTTTTCTTGCTAAAGACCAATGTTTCTCTCTCATACTTCTCCGTCTCTCTCTCTTGTCAAGCTTATCTCTCATGGAGGACCTCAAAATTAACATGGTATCAGAGCTCTATGATACGATCTGAGCTTGATAACAGATCTGAAGCAGGTTATTGAATCAAATTCAAAATGTTAGAGAGGAGTCGCAACAACTTCGCTGAGTTACAGAATCCATTGTTTGTTCATCCTTCTGATGGACCTGGATCTCTTGATCTGAAAATCAGGCTGAATGGAGCAAACAACTTTAGGTCTTGGAAACGAGCAATGGAGATTGCTCTATCCACGAAGAGAAAACTACCATTTGTTCATGGAACCCTTCCCAGATCTACAGATGATCCAATCAAGGGAGACCAGTGGGATGCTTGCAACAACTTAGTGATCTCCTGGATTATGAACACAGTATCTGATTCAATTGCTGATTCCATCTTATACATTGAATCTGCTGCTGAAATTTGGAATCAACTCGAGAAAAGGTTTGCAGTTAGCAATGGAGCTAGAAAATACAAGCTAAATAAGGATGTGTACAACTTGAAGCAAAGCAACTTTCCTATCAATGAGTATTACACTCGAATGAAAGGAATCTAGGAAGAATTGAGTGCAATGAATGAGTTGCCTCGATTTGCAGTGGTTACTGATGAATCCACCAGTTTCCTAAAAGCATTGTCAAAACAAAATGAAGAACAGAGACTTTTTCAGTTTCTAAATGGTTTAGATGAAACCTATTCATCACAAAGGATTCAAATCCTATTGATGAATCCATTGCCTTTGGTTGAGACTGTGTGCTCAATAATTCAGCAGGAAGAACTGCAAAGGCAAGTGCTGGAAGACACTCAGCTACAAGTTGAATCATCAGCACTACTGAGCAGAAATACTGAATTAAAGTGCACTGTTTGTGGAGTAAAAGGACACTCCAAAGAGAAATGCTGGAAAGTCATAGGCTATCCTAGCTGGTATCCAAGAGGAAAAAACAATGTGCAAAGAAAAGGAGGAGCAAATAAGCAAGGACAACAACATTCCAATTTTGGAGACAAGACATACTTCAAAGCTGCAAATCAGGTTGAAACAACTGAGAAATCAGGACTAGGATTAACAGTCCAGCAAATTGAACAATTGCTCAAATTGCTACCAACTACAAGCAACTCAAGTTCAGTCAGTCACTCAGAAGATACCGATGAAGAGCTAGATTACAATTTTACAGGTATTGCTGTTTGTTTTAATGCTAAAAAAGAGGTCATAGATTGGATTATTGATACTGGAGCTACAGATCATATGACTTCATTACCTGAGCATCTACATCATAGTAAAAACAGCAATACCAGAGCCTGCATTAAGCTGCATTAAGCTGCCAAATGGAACTCAAGCAAAAATCACACGCATTGGAAATGTGCATCTGAATAATGGATTGATTTTGAAGGAAACACTTGTGGTACCAACCTTTCAATACAATTTATTGTCTGTTAGCAAGCTGTGCAAAGACAATAACTATATAGCAATATTTCATGAGGAAATAAGCTTGTTCCAGGATTACACAACAAGAAAAATAAAAGGAATTGGTGAGCACAGAGAAGGTCTCTATGTTAGCAGAAAAACAGAGTTTTAATATTTATAAACCCCAAGTGCAAGGTGTATCATTGAGTACTTGGGGTGTCGTCCGCAGGAAATTGTGTTTCCAAACACCAGGGCTAGCTAAAGCGTCTCGAGCTGGGCAGGATCGAAGGGTGAAGGACTAAACTACGTTATAAACACAGAAACAAACGACTTGGAGTTGTGATTTTACCAATGGATAAACTAACTAACCAAGATGAGTCCTAACCTACCCAAACCACGCTACGAACAAGAGATGGTCGGTTGCACCATCAAAGACCACTCAAGCCCTCTCTCAAGGGTCATGAGCTAGTCTAGTTAGTCTAACCGCCTATTCTCATGGGGTTAGCCCAACTAGACCACAAAACTAGCAACCCCGAACCTAGCTCGATTCGGATACTATTCTCATGTCCCGAACTCAACCATTCTCTCTCCCACACTAGCAAATTGACCTCACCTCTCAGCATAAGTCAATCGCCCAAAAATATGGATGAAAACCCTCTCAGGCATTTCATCGAACACTTGGCGGGCGTGAAGGAAAACTCTAGGTTCTAAGCATGGATTGAGTATGGTTAGGCCAAATACAAGATTAATTAGCCATCAAGAGGCTAATCACAACCCAAGCCAACACAATCTACCAACAAAACATCAAGAACGCATCAAAACCTAAACTAACCAACAAGAACAAGAACATGAAGAACAAAGCAAAGGAAATGAATTAAAGCGAATCTAAACAAGTAAATAACATAAATTAACAACGAAAACTAAACATACAAACTAAACAAAGTAAATACAAGAATTAAAACAACAAAACACAAACAAGAACAACAATGAAATAAATAGAGAAAGGGGGAGAAAACTTAGTCTTGAATTGATGAAGGAACTTGAAATCCAAAGGTTGAATCCAATGTTACAATCTTCAATCCTAAACTAATCTCCCTTATTAACTAAAATCTACCCTAAACTAACCTAGAAAATCGCCAGAGCAAAAGCCCCAAACGACAAAACGAACCCCCTCCCCAAACAAACGCCCGAAATGGGCTTAAATCGCGAAACCCAGGCCCGACGCACGACCGTGCCTGGACGCACGGCCAGCCGTGCACCACGCATGGTCAGAACGCACGGCCGTGCGTCTGGCCGTGCGCGGCTTCGGCCACCGGTGCACGGCCGTGCCGACCTGCGGGTCGGCCGTGCACCATCCTTCGCTGCTGCTTCTCGCCTGTTTTCGCTGATTTTCATCGTTTTGTCCCATCTTCGTCCCTTTCCGCAGCGTTTGTTTGATTTGGAGTTATTTCCTACAAGACACAAATAAAACAAGGTAAAATCCTAAAGAATTAAGTTATTATACGAGTAAAAGGTGGGTGAAGAAGCACGTAAAATGGGTAAATTTACCGTTTAACACTCTACCATCTAGTGAACTCACCATTGCCAAAGCTACCTCATCAGTTATTAAATACTTGCAAAATGGTGTTGGAGAATTTGAGTGCTGATTTAACACAATTTATGGTTGCTAATGCTGCACATAAACTGCAAGACTTTTTCCTATGGCACAAAAGGCTAGGCCATGCCCCTCTATCAAAACTGAGATATGTAGGTGTTGTTCCTAAACCTCTTGACAATCAGGAAGTGTGTCTGACCTGCCCAATGGCCCAATTTACTAAATTACCTTACGATATCAGTGATCATCATGCTGTTGAACCATTTGATCTGGTTCATATTGACATATGGGGGGCATACAAAGTACCAACTCAAGAAAAGTTTAGATACTTTCTAATAATAGTGGATGACCACTCAAGGGCTACTTGGGTATATCTACTGCAGTTCAAGTCACAAGCATTTACCATGCTTCAAAAATTCTGTGCCTATACACAAAATCAGTTTGGGAAGCAGATTAAAGTTCTAAGGTCCGATAATGCCTTGGAATTTGGGTCAGCACCTTGCAATGAATTTTTTGCCAAGCATGGAATAATACACCAAACCTCATGTGTTGATTGGCCTCAACAAAATGGAAGGGTTAAGAGAAAACATAAACACATTCTTGAAATTTTCAGGGCTTTGAGGTTTCAAGCTGCTCTACCCCTATGTTACTGGGGAGACTGTGTCTTGGCTGCTGTGCATTTGATTAATAGATTACCATCTAAAATACTTGGGAACAAAACACCGTATGAGATGTTGTTCAAAGAGAGTCCCTTATATGAACACATAAGAGTCTTTGGTTGCCTAGCAATGGCCAGCAATCCAAGTAGATCTCATGACAAACTGGAGCCAAGAGGAGTACCATGTTTATTCATTGGATATGCTAGCAATCAAAAAGGCTACAAGTTGCTAAACTTACTGAATAGACAAAGTTTTGTCCCAAGAGATGTTCATTTCTATGAACACATCTTTCCTTATCACAAGGAAAGTTACAGCAAGTACACAAAACTTATTCCCAATATAGTCTCAAAGACCAAAGGTGAAGTGTGCTTAGATGACATTTTGCTACAAATGAGTAGCCAGGATGGAGAAAATGCTACTGCTACACTTGAAGACAGTCACTCTCAAGGGGATCCTACCTCCAGTTCCCTTGTTCCATCTACACAGGAGGCTGAAAATGCCAACACTCCCTCAGAAACAACATCTCCAACTTCAACAATTCAGCCTGTTAGGAAAAGTTGTAGGATGAGAAAAAATCCAACTTGGATGAACGATTTTATAGCTCAAGCAACAAAATATGAGCTCTTGTCCACAGCAGATGATATGAATTCATCTATTCCTAGCTGTGTCACAACCATTGCAGTCAGCCCCTGTTACCAAGCTCTGCTTGTCTCACTTGAAAAATATCATGATCCAACTTATTTTTCTGATGCTGTGCTTGAACCAAAATGGTGTACAGCAATGAACTCTGAGTTGAGAGCCTTAGAAGCCAATGGTACATGGAAATTGACCACACTTCCACCAGGAAAGAAAGCAATAGGTTGCAAATGGGTGTATAGGACAAAGTTCAAGTCAGATTTAAGCTTGGACAAGTTCAAAGCCAAATTAGTAGCATTGGGTTACAGACAACAGTTTGGTGTTGATTATTGGAAAACATTTGCATGAGTAGCCAAAATTACTACTGTGAGAACATTGCTAGTTGTTGCTTCCATTAATGATTGGCATCTATACCAGATGGATGTCTCAAATGCTTTTTTCCATGTTGACTTCAAAGAGGAAGTCTACATGACACTACCTCCAGGCTATGTTGGTTTTGGAAGAGACATACAGACTACTCAAACTTCCTCAACCAAGGGGAGGACGGTCTGTAAACTCTTGAAGTCACTTTATGGGCTTAAGCAAGTACCGAGACAGTGGTTTGAAAAACTGTCCACTGCACTTGTTCAGTTTGGATTTCATCAATCCAAAGCTGATTACACTTTATTTACCAAGCACACTTCTACATCATACACTGTTGTACTGGTGTATGTTGATGATATGGTTATCACTGGGAGTGATGACAAAGTGATATCAGCATTAGAATCCTATTTGAGTGCCCAATTCCACATGAAAGATCTTGGTCACTTGAGCTATTTTTTGGGATTGGAAGTCAGTAGAACTTCTAAAGGTATTTTCTTATGTCAAAGAAAATACACACAGGATCTACTCAAAGAAACAAAGATGCACAACTGTAGATCTCTTAAGGTTCCTTTGACACCAAATCTCAAACTATATATGGATTCAGGGGAGCCTCTCAAAGATCCAAACAGATACAGAAGGCTTGTGGGCAAGCTGATATACTTGTCCATAACTAGGCCTGATATCAGCTTTGCTGTGCAATTTCTCAGCCAATTCATGACCTGTCCTACTAATGCTCATATGCAAGAGGCCTTTCATGTCCTGAGATACTTACAGGCTACAGCTGAACATGGCATTCTCCTTGCTGCTAATTCGAATTTTCAGTTGAAAGCCTACTGTGATTCAGATTGGGGCAGCTTTCCCAATTCCAGGAAGTCTATTACTGGCTATGCCATTTTATTAGGCCATTCTTTGATTTCTTGGAAATCCAAGAAACAAGGAGTTGTAGCATGTTCCACTGCTGAAGGGGAATATAGAGTCATGGCTAAGACTTGCTGTGAACTTACTTGGTTGATTGCTTTGCTTAAAGACTTAGCTGTTCAACCAATCTTACCTGTGCAACTGTTTTGTGACAACCAAGCAGCCCTGCATATTGTGCGCAATCCAGTTTTTCATGAACGCACAAAACATATTGAAGTGGACTGTCATTATGTTCGAGACAAGTTCAAGGCAGACCATGTTCACCCGTGCTATATTAGCTCTAAAAATCAGCTGGCAGATTTGTTTACAAAAGTGATCTCCGCTTCTCAGTATGTTCATTTACTTGGCAAACTGGGAGTTGTTAGTGCTGCACAACTACCAGTTTGAGGGGGAGTGTTGGAGATATTACTGTGCTATGCTTAGCTGAGCTGGATTAGGTGCTGATGTGGCACAATAAAGATCTTGGTAGAGCATTGTATTCCATTCCATCATTCTGTTCATTCAGTTTGTTATTCTTCCACCAGAGGAGGTTGTAACTAACTGCATATAAAAGCATGTAAAGGATGCTATTATGAACAGATTGTAATTCTCATTTTTCTTGCTAAAGATCAATGTTTCTCTCTCATACTTCTCCTTCTCTCTCTCTCGTCAAGCTTATCTCTCATGGAGGACCTCAAAATTAACACAATTCATATATCAAATTTAAAGTACGATAAACCACAATGAACAAATGTAATAGTAAAGATATCATAGTTTTTTTTGAGTAAAAAATGGGGTATATTATTATTACTTATATAAAATAAGCTACCATAATATATACCATATGATTTCTTTTTTTTTTCTTGGTATTGTACATAAGGGAAGACGTTAAATAGATGGACACCCCTATTCTAAACATCTAGATCCGCCACTGATTGGCCGTACCAACTTAAATGATCTTACCCTTCAACATTCACAAATGCAAGATTGCCTACGTCTATGGCTGCAAATCCTTTGATAGAAGATTGTAAACGCTCATCATCTCCATTATCTTCAAATGAAGAATGACACATCTTCGTTCCACGATCCGTCAGGTTGAATAAATTCCGTATAACAATGAGAATATCATACTGCATCACATGAATGATTCTGAGGGTGCAATACATTTGCTCCAAAATTTTACATGCTTCAACTGTGCACTGCTCTTCTGTTAATTTCTTTTTTTTTTTGGAAAAAAGACCAAGCAATAACAGCTATTAAAGAAGTTTTGGCTTGAAAACAGCACAGGGGTGGTGGCGCAGTTGGCTAGCGCGTAGGTCTCATAGCTTCATTGAGTTATCCTGAGGTCGAGAGTTCGAGCCTCTCTCACCCCATTTTAGTTTTTCATCAAAACCCAACACACTTTGACCCATCTGCTATTAACAATTTCTGAGATACCTCCACCCTCTCTGCCACTCCCCCTCCAAACAAAAAAGAAAATCATTTTCTTATTATTTCCCAGCTTCTACCATTTTCCAACAATTCCGAAAATTAAAATAGGTTAAGTTTTCTTCCCTTTTTTTTTTTAAAAAGAAAAAAGCAATTGGGCTGAACATTCTTGTTGACATTTCATCACAATGTTTAAAACAAGCCTTCCAAATTAACCGAATAACACGCAGGAGCCAGGAGGTGAACTTCTTGCCTAGAATCATGGTCAATTGGTCATGGCCTTGGATTGTTAATGGACAGGAAAAATCAAAGAGTAAAAGAATCATGTCGTTGCTATGAACTAGAAAAATTGTTTGGGGGCACATGAGAAGAAACAAGCAAAAAAAAAGAAAAAAGAAAAATTGGTTGTGATTAATTGGAGGCAGATGGGTCTCACAATGATTTAATGATAGGCTATTGGGCCGAAAGTATTCTCGATGCTTTGAGCCCAAACATGTGGAACTGAGCGCACCACATTGACAAAGATGGGCTTGACATTCAGACGATGCAGTGCATGATATCTCCACTTTTGTAAAAAAGAAATGGCTTAATTGCTTAACAAATGTGGTAGTTCTCACACATACTCGATAAAAAGAATATAAAAGCAATCGAGGGGAAAGGTTCAATTTTGATAATAACTATAAATACTTTGCAAGGGCAACATTAGTTCATTTTCCATTAACTGCAATAATTATGTAAAGTACTCCTTTTGTCTCATAATTTTTGTTCTCTTTATCTTTATAGAAGTACTAAAATAAAGTCTTTTCTTTTACTATTATTGCTACAAAGAAATCTATTCTTCCTTCTCTAAAGACGATAGAAAACACAATGATGTTTCCTTAAAAACTTATATTATCTAGGCACAACAAAACTTATGGGGCTGAGGCAGTGTTCATTATGGGTTGAGATCAGATTTGTGTGTAACTTTAGAATAAAATTCAAATGGTAAAAAAATCACTACATGACACGGCCTAAGTTAGGGTTTAAGGAATCAAGTGTTAGTGGCTTAGGGTTTAGGGTTTCTTGGAATTAAGATTTCTACAATTAGGGGGATAGGGTTTAGGGGCTTCCCCGGGTTAGGGTTTCAGATTTCTACGGTTATGGGTTCTAAGTTTTCTAGGGTTTCGGGTTTCTAGGGTTAACGGGTAGGGTTTAGGATTTAGGGTTTCTAGGGCTTACGGTTTCAGGTTTAGAGTTAGGGTTCCAAGGGTTACGGGGTAGGGCCTAAGGTTTAGGGTTTAGGGTCTCTAGGGTTTAGGATCTGGGGTTTCTATTTGGCAACCTACATCAAATAACATGTATAAGTTTCTTGATTCAAGTTTAATATAATGCCACTTATACTTTTGATTGGGGGAAAAAACACCTTTTAAAAGCAATTAAATGAATCAAACAAAGACAGTAGGTATAGGTACATTTTTGTTTTTTGTATTGTTTTAATCAGCTTGATTTCTTCTTCATTTCTCCTCATTTTTTATCTCACATGGCATTCACAAAATGTCTTCAGCTATTTATCTTATAGTTGTTGTACCATGCTTCGCATGGTTAATTTCAAATATCTCTTTTTATAATCTATTTAATACTTAATTTATCCTTATAATTAGCTAAGTATTGATGACATTTTGAAAATGTACAGTCTCTTTTACTAATTTATATCAACACGAATTAATTTAAGAGACACCGAGTTTTCATCCCTCAACATAAAGAATAGAACTACCGTTAAACATTGAAATAAAGATTTATTTTAAATTACAACTAGTAAAATACACAAGATATTCATATTAGTTTCTTACTATATGTTTAAAAAAGTGTTACTAGACAGAGTTTTCTTCGGAGATGATGTGGAAAAGAACGGGCTTATGTGATGGTGGACACTCTAGGCCAAGGTCCCACTCCTCCTCCTTCGATTATTCAAGAAAGGCTATCCCGGATGCTGGATCCAAGGAATCCCCTCCGCCTTTCAACGCTTAAGTCAGCAAGAATTTCAGGAGAAAAAGTATCCGGTCAAACAAAAAATAAAGTTTGAATCTTTCTCGGGAAAAGTGACCTCTTTCCGAGAAGGGAATCCTCTACTACTGGTGTGTCAGAATATCAATTTTTGTGTCCTATCGCTTATCTTAATTGGATGTGGTAGATGGGTATTCATAGGGGCCGCAGTTCAGGATAAATTGATAATTTAATATGCACCTTATCTTTGGTGGGCTTAGACCGAACTTTTTTCTTGGGCAGCCCACTAAAGATCAGAGCCCCTTCTTCTAGGCTTGGATTTCTGCTACTGACAGATTTGGAGAAATCGAGCATTTTCCCGAATCAAAAAGAAACAAATGGCACCTAAACAACCTATATACTCAATTTGTTATATATCATACATCATATTAGATATTAGATTAGATGTATGGATATAACCTCATCATGCCCCTACTGTTTTAATGGAAGCAGAGTTTACATCCATTTTATCTTCCAGAAAACCAGACAAAAAGAAATCATATTTAAGGGAGATGTCCGCTGTCTCACTTTCTCTAGTTCCAATTTTCTACACGAGCCGTATTCCCCCTCCCATCTTCTTGTTTGAGTAAATAATGAGCTTGCTATTAATTAAAACCATCAAAACATGACAAACTTTTGCTCTGGCCATGCGCTGAGGGCAACAACAAAACTGTCCATATCATATACCTCTAAATCTATTGATAAAACTAGCTGCTAGATTACCACTGGTGAATTCTCAGCAAAGATACTCACCCTCAGTGGCTTGGGCACAAGGCTTTCAGGTGGAATATCTGAAAGTTCAAGCTTTAACATCAACATAATGAAGGAACGCAGTGTCCTATTGTAAATAATTCGTCCAAAACTAATCAAACAGCCATCTAGGATGTCACAACGTTCAGTGTAAAGGTAAATAATCATCAAACGTATAAGTAGACAATATCAGATTGACTTCAATTCCCAAAAGAAACTACACATGCAGTTCATCTGAACAGTGGTTGGCGCCGACATTGCTCTGAGTCTTAATCCATGGATGTCATGCCCTATCTGCATCCTGCTTCAGTTTCCTGTTCTTAGCTAGTAATGCTAAGTTAGTTAGCGAGTCATAAAAAACAGAAGATGATTACGTTAGCATTGGGAAGCATGACGGACACAGGCATAAGACTGTGAGACCATGCAACGCATTCCAAAGAATGTAACTCTTTATCTGGATGAGGAAGAACACAAAAGCAACAAGTGAATTCAAGTGGATCTGAATTGAGCTTTTTACCTTTCTAGCAACGTCTGTTCCAGAGAGAGATCATCGCTTGGATCAGGCTCAGTGTAACCTGCTTCTTTTGCCTCCATTACCGCGTCACTGAAAATTCTTTTACCTTTAAGCTTGCTGAAAATATAGCTCGAAGTCCCACTGCAATAATGATTCATGATTCATTGCAGACAGGCACATCGAAACCAATAAACAGAGATTAAAACATGGGAACACTTGATTTCTCCACGCAGGGGCGGGGGGGGGGGGGGGGGGGGGAGGACAGACGCAACAAACAGGGAGAAGTGGCAGACAGGATAAGGAGTGCTCTTCATAAAAGGGTAAGCTGACCTGAAAATTTCCTCAATGCTCAAAAGTTTGTCTACAGTTTCAAGAAGACCTGTTAAAGTACTGATAATCAGAAGACCCGCACCAACAGTAGCTTCATAAAAGTAATGGGTGTATGATTGACGCTGCAGAGCCCTCAGTTTCAAGTAGTACATGGATTTCATGAAAAGTCACTAAACAGCTTATCAAAATGCAGAAGAATCATCCACATAGAAATTCAAGAAAAATTAAATGCATTAACATAGTAATTAATTACATACATTAAGGGCATTCCCAACCCACATTCCAAATTTTGGAACTCCATCCTATCACATCAGCAAAAATTTTATTTTTTAAAACTCACATTATATTCCTTCACTTCTCCAACTCATGGAACTCCAACTTGAATCACCATATAAAATATTTATTATGAACCCACTTTATAACACATTTGTTTTTTGAGTCGCAAAAAAACTGATTTTGAAACAAAAGAAATAATAAAATAAAGGAAGAATTGGAATGTATAGAGGAACTCTACCGCATTCCTCCATAAGTGTCATTTCATGAGACAAGCTAGCTGCAATTAAAAAAAAAAAAAATACTCGCATGTAGAACTTGAAAGGGTTCCACTGAAACTCATTCCAATGGCTGCGAATGGCCTAACAAAATTTCTCACTGAAGAGGTGTGATTGTCATCATCTAGACAAGACAGCTAGCAAGCTCTAGAAAATGGGGAGGAAAGTTGGGCAAGGAAAAGATGGGGGTGACTTGTCAACACTGGCCCAATACCTACGCCCTATGGCAATCTCATAGCATATCCAGACCGACTCAATCCCTACCTTCCTTTTTTTGGTGTTTGGGGGGGGGGGGGGGAGGAAGAAAACCCTTGTACAAGATGTCAAAATAATGGCTATGTGAAAAAAATTTATACCTGATCAAGGGGTCCAGAATTTGCCTTCTTGTTAGGCATAATTGTATGAATTCCTTTACGCAACCAATCATAGTAATGGGCTAATGGCTTGCAACGTAAGAGTCAGCTGCGCAATCTACTAAAGCAGTGATAGTGAAAAAATGATTCCCTTGAACATGTTGGACAAATTTCTGCAAGTCAGCACGTTGTCATTGCTCACTCTGTGGTTCTCTCCATCCTGACCAGTCAATACCCCTGGAATGGAGAAAGGAAACGTTATGCACGTTACCTGCACAGAAAAGGTTTCTCAAACCGACTAATAAAATTGCAAAATTGCAGGTTCGTTGGTAAAGGTGGAAACTAGACTTCACAGAGAAACATATTGACATTGTTTAGTCGAGATGCCAAAAGCACAGTGTGGTTTGTAAGGTTGCTGAGACAGAACAACAAAACCTTGACAGACAATAAGCTATAAGGATATAGCAGCTGTAACTATGGAAGTGTATTGGTCAAGTCCATATTGCACCAACAGGCTACTCAAATCACCAGCACAAGGACATACAGAGATTCACATGCGTGCATGATCAAGAAGCCAATACAGAGAAAATTCAGAAAGAAATACAAGAAATTGCGGTACTTGTACCAAAGATATGCCATAACAAATTATTCAAGAACACGTGACATCATTAGATTCTTCAACTCCATTTTTGCTAGCTCATTATTTGTCCAGACAAGCTATGATGCAAATGAGTGGGAGGATGGAAGGGGTTGGGAAGTGCAGACACAAAGCCTAAGAAGATCAAGGTGCATCAATTGAGACAAAATCCTGAGTTTATGAGAACAATCAAGTGGAATAAAGTAGGAATGAGAGACTGTCAAACAGCCTATGGGTTCTTATGATATGGTCAGTTCATCTCCACCTTCATTGCCACCCAATATCTCATTTGTCAACGGTCTAAAACCTTAAAAGCTTGATGGATTTCACTTTTCGCAAATATGAAACATAAAGATGGTGCAACCAGGCAATGTCATCTTAGTTGAAACCAGGTAGAGAGATAGCAAAGTCAAGAAGTATATAGCTAAGTAGCAAGGTAGTTACAACACAAAGATCTTGCCAGTTGCCACTCGCGAAACCCATGCACCATGCATATTCTGAGGATGTCACTTACAAATGTCTTAAGCAAAGAATTAATTTCAAATTCTATTAAGCGAAAAACACAAGCAAATTGACAACTATAACAACAATATTCAGCTATCCAATTATGACAGCCTATAAATCAAGCTCCCATCATGCAGCCAAAATCCTATAATGGAGCCTTAATAGAAAACACAATGACAGATCTGGAAAAAACTGACAACTGATTCTGGCGCAAAGTTAATAAATTTGGCAGACATCTTTGGAGAAACAATCAAAACGTTGTAAGCAGATACCCGTTCAAATGAACACCCCGCCCCCCCAAAAAAATCAGACATAAAACAAGTCCCTCATGTCAACAAGCACAGCACAAATCGTAGCACACCATAACCCAAGCGCATCTCTACTTTGCATGGCTTTCCACCTACATCATGATATAGGAGTCAAGACACTTTCTTGATACTATGATTTTGTTCAAAGAATCAGGAGCTCACAACTCAGCAAGAAGCATTTTCTTTGAGCTTGTAATTCCCATAACACGCAGGTCAATGTTGAATTTCTCCTTCAATGCAGCTGCCTGCAATAAAATTTTCAACCATATGCTAAGCTTCATGAGCAAAACTCGACTTGATTTCAGACTTTAACCCAATGTTGAAAGTTACAAAAAGGAGAACAAAATTGAGAGAAAACCCAGTCCGGCGCCTGATCACTGAGCTGGTCAAGCAGTGTTCCCCCAATCAGCCAAGGCCCAATTATGCCCATTGCAATGATTGTCCTTGATAGATAAAACCTGGAATGAACAGCTCGCAAGGCCTTAATACAATCATCCCTCTTGATAACCGCTGTAATATTGTATCCAGAACAACCTTGTGCTATACCACGAATATTAACATTGGCCTGGATTAAGGTTGCATTAATTACAAGCATTTTACGTGTTCATTGAAAGAAGTCATACATGGGGGAAGGGAGAATAGTGAATGACAATGAATATCCACAAGTCTGCAATTTGCTGACCTTTGCAAGTGCATCAAAAAGAGTCGCACTAACTCCTGGAGTACTAGCCATCTTCTGCCCAAGTGTTGCAAAAATACTGTAATTGGTATAATGGCAACCTGTGAAGTGTTAAATACAGTTAAGAAATTGCCACAACTAGCAATCCAAGATACTATCACAAGATCTTTGGACTAATGGAGCTTACGTCAAACCCTCAGGTGGAATGGCGGCAGAAAGCCCAAGTCAAATTCAACTAACCTGAGAAAGGCGCCAGGCATCCAAAGCTTGAGGAAACCTAGATCACCAGAGCATCAGCAACAGCATCATCTTCCTTTTCTGGCACAGCATAGCGTACAGAGTGCTCACTACTTGCCTGCATTAGATAAAATCGTAGAGCCTCACATGCTCAACAGGAAGCATAACAGAAGCACATGAGTTTCACTGTCCTTAGTTGTTGGGTTTTATGGCCCAAAATCTCGAGTATCGGCACGGGGAGCCCATGCTGCACAGACATAGGCGTGCCAAGACGAAGAGCCGAAGACGGAGCAAACAGCAAAGTGGCAAGGGGGTGCCGTGCCACATGGCACGGTGGGGCCGTGCCACGTGGCACGGTCGTGCCCCGTGTTGTTACGCCGCCTCTTTCGGAAGGCGGTTAGGGTTCTGTTCGAGGGGATTCCACCTGGCGGCTAGGGTTACATGCTAAGGGGGAAAACCCTACTATTTAGACCCAATATAAAGAGGGTCAAGCCTAGGATCTAAATAACTTCAGTACTCATAAACACATTGAGAGGTAAAAGTAATTTCCGAGAGATTACAATAGAGAGAGATTGTAAGTCTGCTCTTAGATCGAATCACTGAGGTGATTGTGATCGTGGTGTACTTTCTTGCTCATAGTGAATTGTTTGGTGCTGTCGCCGTCCGTGGTTTTTCCCACATTGGGTTTTCCACGTTAAATTCCTGTGTTCTTGTTCTCTTCCTATTATTTTGTTGTTTTGTTGACTGAATTTCTTATTTTTTATTGCATCCTATCGCTTCCGCTATACTGTTACTCTGATATTAATCCTAACATTAGTCTTCTAGAAAACTAAAGACCTCTAGAAGTACCTAAGATGTCATGATAACGTTTGCCCCCACATCCTTCACCACACCAAATATCACACTAGATGTACCAGGAAAGCCAAACTAGTTTTGTTGAATTCAAATCACAAGGTCAAACATAAATACAAATAGTCGTAGACATGTCTACATGAAGGTTGGCAGTACCAATCCAACTAATCTTACCCGTCAACATTCACAAGTGCAAGATTGTCTATAGTTGAAAATCCTTTGACAGGAGATTATAAATGCTCATCATCTCCATTATTGACACATAAGGGATGGCAAATCTTTGTTCCAGGAGCCGTTAGGTTGAATACATTTCTTATAACAATTGGAATATCACATCGCATGACAGGATTGATAGTCCGAGAGTGCAAAACATCGAATTATCATGAAAGGCGCCAAAAAATTTAAACGTACAGATTTAGATTTTGAAAATTCTAAAAGTCTAACCTCTCACAAATTATGCACAATCACAAACAAGTCAATGTCAACATTCATTCAGTGATAACCTTCTAGATTTTTTTATGATTGTTAACCGGGCCTATTTAGTTAGGCCCGATGGCCACTAAGTATTGCCTAGGGCAACAACCCTAGCTGCTCCCCATAATCTATAAAAGCAGGTTTTGGAGGTCAGCCACAGAGAACACACGTATAAGACAAAAATCTGTCACACTCTCTTCCCCTCGCCGGCTCTGGCGCCGAAAGGCCCCTGGAGTCCTCTGGAACTCGCTTACGCTCGTACTTCCACAAGAAAAAATAAGATAAGAAAAGCTCTGGGCCTGCCTACCATCATTGTTGGGCTTCGGCTTTAGGTCGTGGACACTCTAAGGGCGACTCTAGTAGCTGCCTCACATTCAGGTCAACGTGGGCTATTCCCGACAAATAATTCCGCATTCCAGGTCAGTTCTATTTGTCTAACAGTGGTATCAGAATCTAGACTGATCGGATTAGTCCCGTTATAAAGAATTGAATGATCTGAATAACAAGCATGCTCAGTTTTGAAAACATGATATATGATTAGGTGTCTAATTTTCGTAATTATTCCAATTAATACCTAATAGCATGCCTCTGTGACTCGAATTGACTAAAGATTAGAATTTTTAGTCATGATCAGTGATGAAAATATAAGTCAGATTGCTACTAAATTCATACACGCTATGTGATTATGTGCCCAGACTAGTATGCGTGAAACATGAACAATTGTTTAATTTCGTAATTATGCAACTAAAGCATGCTTCTGTGAATTTAATATCTTAAATTGATAAAGGTTGGAAATTTAGTCTGGAATACTGATGAACGAACATGCCCATATTGTTAGTTAAATTCATGCTCAACATGTTCATACTTTACAAGCATGGTTCTTTATGTGTTTTTTTTAATGGGATTATATGTTAATCCTGCCAAGATGCATATGTAAGAAACATAATAATAATTAGTTGATAATTGTTATTATGCATCAAAATCATGATTGTAAGTGCTATTATGATAAATCATAATCATGAACGTGAGATTATTAAAACCCATATCTGAAATCCCTAACCCTAACACCATGATTTCTTGATACGCTTTATGACTGTTTAATTAAACAGAGATAAACATTAGCATGTTGATTAATTATACATGGAGATTAGACCAAAAACCCTAATCCCGAATCACCCCCTGTGCTTGAAACTCGACCTCGACTAGATAAAAAAAAGGAAGGTGTAGAACACGGACATAAGGGAACCAAGCCATACTTATCAGTCGACACCGCGGAGGGGTGCCGTCACGCATCACCGATAAAGGTCGTTTCACGATCTTCTTCCTCCAAAAACCCCTCATCATCGCCGATCTACGCAGCTATAGAAAGAAAACCAGAGAAACACCATTTTTGGAAGCGCTTGAGCCCGCGCGCCACCACCTTAATGGCGCGTTGGGCGCGTGGGACCCTTTTCTCAGACTCGGTTTCAGCCGATTTACACAATGGCGGTAATGGTCCTCATCGGATTAGCGTAGATCAAGGCTCGTGGGACTTTCTTTGAGGTCGGCGGTGGTTTTGCATCACTTGGGTGTTTTTTTAAAAAAAAATTAAGGAACCGAGAACGGCGGTGGTGGTTGCCATAACCATGGCGTCAAAACCCAAGAAAGGAGCTCGGTGCTCTATTTTCTGGATATGGCGTCAAGAGGCAGGTCGAGAGGAGGAGAGAGGATTCGAGAGGCAGATCGAGAGGAGAGAGAGAGAATGAAGATCAGACTAAGGTTAATGGAAAAAAAGGGGGATGGGTCACTCACTAATAAAAGGGAGCGCCCCAATTTGGGTTGGTTTTAAATGAAAAAAAATTAAGGTCCCGATTTCGTGGGCCATTTTTTTGTTTGGCCCAAAATGTTTGGGTCATTTTATTTGGGGCCGATTTTGTTTCTGTTTCGATTTGAACAATTGAATATCTGCTCCCATGATTATATAAATTTGTTTTATATGATGAAAGTGGCCATTATTTTTGTTATGAGTTATATTTTTGGCCTTTATTCTCATATTATTATTGTTAATAGTATGATATTTTTGAAGTTGATTATATAACTTTTTGTATATATATATATATATATATATATATATATATATATATATATATATATATATATATATATATATATATATATATATATATATATATAACAAAATGAAGCTGTGAATTAGCTTCATAAAAATTATGTAAATATATATTTACATGATTAAAAGTGAATATCTTCGTGATAGTCACTGGATTAAAATATTAATTAGTTTAACAAAACCTTTAAGGAAATTCTATGAAGTTAAGTTAATAATTAAATTAGAGGAGCTCCAAAGTTCATATCTATACGTGATGATTATGAGTTTAGCGAAATTTTCGAACGTATATTATGAATGATGGGGTCTTCTTGGTAATTTAATTAATAAAATAATATGTCTAACAAATAAGTATATATTTTCAGATATGACAGGTAGAAACATGATAGATTGTATGCAATTTGATGATAAACTGCATGGTTCAAACTACGATATCTGACATCTGAAAGTCCAGTTCTACTTAAATAATGATGAGATGCTGGACCTCTTGACCTCCTTTATGACTGCTCCGGCTAAAAAAGATTAACAAGGTAGAGATATTACTACAACTGAGCAGTACAAAGAAAACCTAAAGGCGTACCAAGCTTGGTTCAAACGCGATCATTCTGCACGCTACACTGTACTGTCCTGCATGCAGGACGATCTCCTGGGTGAGTTTGAACGCTTCTCCACTGCTAAGGACATCTGAACGCAGCTTAAGGTTAGGTTCGGGCAGACATTGACTACAAGGTTGCGTACCTTGCAACTGAAATAGATGCAGTATACTATTGACTCTAGTCATAATATCTTCGAACACCTTCGAACTATGAGTGTTATGGTTCGAGACCTTAAGGCCGCAATGCAAGAGATTTCTGAGGAAGTATAGGTCCTAAATGTGATTAGAGCTCTTCCCAATGACAATGAATATTGGAAGAGTTTTAAAGTATTCATGACACAGTGAGCATATCAAGACCTTCGAGGAAATCTCTAAACACCTCGAAATGGAGGAAGAGTACTTAAAATTATATGCGCCTCCTAGTGTGGCATTCGTTGCCAAAGGATCGGGGCCCAAGAACAGGAAACCTTACCATGGTAAGAAACCTAAAAAGGGCCCCCGTCCTCCTCAACTCTCGCTCCAATGATGGTACTGCTAAGAAACATAAGGTTAAGGCCAACAGAGCTAAGGATATGGCACATGTGAAGTGCTATAATTATGGAAAGAAAGGCTATTTCGCTCGGGATTGTCCTGAGCCAGCCAATGTACCCACTTCCACTAAAGCTCCTGAATTATATATTTGTTCCCATGCATTCGTTGCTAACTCTCTTCCTCAATGGATTGTAAACACGAGAGAAACAAAGCACATAGTTCACATAGGGCTGGATTCGTGGAGTTTCATCGCTACCCAGTGGGTTCACGGATTGTTGTACTGGGAAATGACAGCGAAGAAGATGTCCTTGGAGTAAGAACATACCAGCTCAAACTCTGTGGAGGAAACAAGTTGTTTCTTCATGACACCCTCTATGCACCTGGGGTGCGATACTCCTTAGTTTCTTATATTTCTTTAGTAAGATTAGGTTTTACTTTTGGTTTTTGTCCAGATGGTTTAGATTTATTCTATAATGGCAATTTGTTTGGCCAAGCAACTTTGAAAGGAGATTTCATTGTTTTGGATTTGGATGATAACTATAACAACATATCCTCTGCTTATGTTACATACTTTGACTCTAATTTTGAATCTGTTAAGTGGCATGCTAGATTTGACCACGTGGGCCAAGATAAGATAAATAGGCTAGCTAAAGAAGGTCTTCTAGACGACTCACTAGGGTTAAGTTACCTAGGTGTGAGTTATGTTTAGCTAAAAGGCAACAATGAAATCTTTCGGTAAGGCCTCGAGAGGATCTAGTCCCTTAGAACTAATCCACTCAGACATTTGCGAACCCATAAACGTTAAAGTACGACATGGGGCTATCTATGTCATTACTCTCATGGACAATTATTCACGATATGGGTATGTGTATCTACTATCTCATTGCTACGAGGCAATCGATGTATTCAAACGCTTTGTAGCAGAAGTAGAGACTCCGTTGGAACGCATGGTTAAAATTCTTCGAACTGATCGAGGTCGTGAATACCTCTCTGATATGTTCAAGGAGTTCTGTTAGGGAAAAAGTATACAAAGACAGTTAATGATTCCACGCACTTCACAACAGAGCGGTGTTGCGGAACGCAGAAATCGTACATTGCTTGACATAGTCAGGTCAATGATGGAACATGCTAACCTCCCAATCAGTTTTTTGGGAGATGCGCTACTTACGACAACCTGCATCCTTAACCGTGTGCCGAGTAAGAGTGTACCTGCCACACCATATGAGTTATGGTTTGGTAAGAAGCCATCCTTGGACCATTTATGCCCATGGGATTTAGCCGGCTATGTGCATAATCCAACCCACAAATATGAAAAAGTTTGTCCAATTGCCACCAAAATTGTGTTCATTAGGTATCCCACACAATCTAAAGGATATGTGATATACAGGGAACACCCAAATGGTGGCATGACATAAATAAATTCCCGTAATATTGATTTTCTCGAGGATGAGTTCCCGACCATTGGTGAAGTCAAAAAGGATGTCGAACTGTTTGAGTTACAACAAAGCATCTAATCATCATTTGGTAAGGGGGAGAATTTGAATTCTAACCAACTCACCGAAGATGATATGCCTTCCCTATCCGAAGGGAATAGGGGAGACTTGTCTGCTTAGAAGAATGGGATTCATCCTCGATCTCCTATACATGAGGAAAGTCAACCTGCGAGTGAGGTCCGTCCTTCATCTCCAGTTCCCAAACATGCAGTTAGTCCACATGTTCAGGATCCCACACCTCAAAGAGATAATGGAAGCAACTCTTTACATACTCAGGGCCTCACACCTCTTAGAGAAAGGAGGAGGGATGCCTCATCCAGACAGACAAACAATAAAGGCCCCAGGCTCCGAAGGAGTGAGCGTGGAAGAATTCCTCAATGATATTTTCAAATTGAAGAGGAAATATGCCTATGCACTCCCTTAGAAGTTGAGGAGCCTACCTCTTATCAAGAAGCAATTGACTCACCAAACCACAAAGAGTGGATGGATGCCATGAGGGATGAGATGAACTCGATGGCAAGAAACAAGGTTTGGGAACTTATTGATCTTCCATCTCAGCGTAAGTTTGTTGGAAACAAGTGGGTTTTCAAAATAAAATGTCGGGCAGATGGTTCGATCGATAAGTTCAAAACCCGTTTAGTGGCAAAAGGGTTTACACAAATTGAGGGTGTAGACTATGAAGAGACATTTTCTCCTGTGGTACGATTCACCTCTATTCGCCTACTCCTAGCTATAGTTGCCCATTTGGACTTAAAGTTGTTTTAAATAGACGTAAAGACTGCTTTCCTTAATGGTATCCTTGAGGAAGAGATCTATATAGACCAACACATTGGTTTTGTATCAAAGAGACAAGAGGACAAACGTGTGTCGTCTTAAAAGGTCCATATACAGTCTTAAGCAGTCTTCCAAATCTTGGTACTTAAGATTCTATGAAGTTATAACTTCGTTTGGCTTATCTATGGTCTCGGAGGACCACTGTGTGTATGTCAAAAAGTCAACCGGGGGGGATTATATTCCTTACCCTATGCGTTGATGACATACTACTGGTTGGGAATAATTTGAAGATGATCGAAGCTACTAAGAAGTGGTTATCCTCCGTCTTTGAGATGAAGGATATAGGTGAAGCAAGGTATGTCCTAGGCATGGAAATAATAAGGAATCGTCCTAAGAAACTTTTAGGTATGAGTCAGGAAGAATATATCAAGAAAGTCTTATAACGATTCCGTATGCATTGTTCCAAACCTGTAGACACTCCAGTTGAGAAGGGTTTAACCTTGAGCCTCAACCAATACCCAAAAACAGATAAAGAAAAGGAGACCATGAGCAATATCCCCTACGCTAGTGCCATAAGAAACTTAATGTATGCCATGTTATGTACACCGTCGGACATTTGCTTTGCGGTTGGTTTGGTAATTCGTTACCAAAGCAACCCAAGACAAGCTCATTGGCAAGCCGTCAAAATAATCACGCGCTACCTTCGTGGTACAACGACTTGGTCCTATGCTATCAAAGGGGGACCTTAAGTTGAGAGGATATTCAGATGTCAATTGGAGTGATGACCCAGATCAGTCTAGGTCAACCTCAGGATATGTGTTCACCCTAGGTGGGGGAGCCATGTCATGGTGCAGTAACAAGCAAGAATGCATAGCTCTGTCGACCATGGAGGCAGAGTATGTCGCATGTAGCCTAGCCACGCAGGAGGCAATATGGCTTAGGAGTTCCCTCTAGGATCTTAACCTTACTCCTAGAGTTGATGATCCTGTAGAGATGTTATGTGACAATGCAGCTGCTATCCAGTTTGCTAAATATCCGAAGTTTCATCGGAAGACCAAGCACATCAAGAAGCGTTATCACTTCGTGCGAGACGCCATAAAGACAAAGGAGGTTGCCATCAAGTATATACCCACTAACAAGATGATCGTTGATCCATTAACTAAGCTGATTCCTAGATATGCTTTCAAAGCACATTCATTGAGTCTAGGGCTTCGCAGAATTTAGTCTTTTGATAGAATCTTGTTATGTATGACAGATACGTTCTTTTTGCAATAAGCATTTACTTGTTACACATGCTGAAATGTCACAGGCTTCTGATTGGCCTTGTCACACAGGCAATCGCCCTGACGCTTGAGTAGCGGGCATGATGAGACAGAATCAGATTGGCACTAGGTGTGCAATATTGATTACTCATACTGGAAGTGTATGAATGAGAAATAGTCGCCTCAGTAAGTCTAAGATGAGATTCGAGAGAGTCGAATATAAAACACGATTTCATATTGAAGCCTTAAAAGCCGAATCGTGAGTTAGATTTTTAAAGTGAAAATTTAGACTGGCGATTTGCATGGCATATAGAGTGACGATTCCAAGTAAGTGGGAGCTATGTCATGACACACATCTCATACTATGTGTGCTTAAAAGACGACCATATATGGAGTGACAATTGATCTCCCTATCTCTTGTCACTGTGTAATCCTGTAGACGATGACCCTTTAACTTAAAGCTATGGTACGAACTCAATGCTTGATGTTGCTACTTTAATGTGTTTCTCAATAACCACGATGTATACGATTCAGTGAGAACATGCTAGGAAAGCAATTAAGTTAAGATACAATATCATGAATGTTTAAGGAAAAGTCTATCTGTCATCACCAATATCAGCCCAGACGATTATATTGAGTATATAATCATATGATATATCATGGCATAAGGGATTGGAAATGCCACTGGTGATGTTTAGGATGACTTAGGGTATCGTATTTCGTGAAAGTGTTATGTTAGTTAGATGGTAACTTAATATAGCACAACTTGTTACTTTTCGGTCGCACGTCCTATTCCCAGTATGAAGCGTGAGCAGTGGTGATTCGTGGAGAGCATGTGTTTGCGGCCTTCGTGGCTAAGTGGAAGCTGTTAACCAGACCTATTTAGTTAGGCCCGACGGCCACTAAGTATTGCCTAGGGCAACAATCCTCGCTGCCCCCCATAACCTATAAAAGGAGGTTTTGGGGGTCAGCCACAAAGAACACATGTATAAGACAAAAATCTCTCACACTCTCTTCCCCTTCCCTTACGGCTGCCTACTGTCGTTGCTGGGCTTTGGGTTTAGGTCGTGGACACCCTAAGCGTGACTCTAGTAGCTGCCTCACATCTAGATCAACGTGAGCTATTCCTGACAGATAATTCCGCATTCCGGGTCAGTCCTATTTGTCTAACAATGATGATTATTGTCTCATATATCACGAATTCCTTAGTCCTTTTTAATCATTACTATTGAAGACATTCCTTCTTAAAATGCACAAATATTGTTTAATTTGAAATTTTGCATGTTCAAATTCGAATAGCGAAAATATTTACAAGGATAAAACTATTTACATCTAAATCTTCTCAAATCTCATTAGAGTGAAATCCACATTAAAAATTATTGTGGATATATGTTCGAATCAAATAATTGCAGAAATTACTTTATCTTTTTCTCATGATAAATAAACTCTCTATTTATGTCAACGGGTTTTAAAAAATTAGATATGTCCCAGATAACAAATTAACATCAATCTCCGTCTGTAGGGGGTTGGGGGTGGGGGAAGTGGCAAGAAAGAAAAAAAAAATGTTAGCACATCATTTTCACATTTATATGATGTTACAACTTATAAGACATAAATCAATAGACATGTGTTTGACATAAGGATTTCTTACTTCGATTGTAATGCACACTTAATAATATTATTCAATGTCGAAACATAATGTGAAATTCCAAAGGTAAAACAAAAAGGCAAGACCATCGACTTTAACACAAGGTTCAAAGAAAACAATTTTCAAATGAAACTGACACAATGATAATCTGAATCACTAAAAGCATGGTCACACACACAAAGACTTGAAGTGAACACTAGAAAGTAGAAACATATAGCTTCAATTAAAACGAGGAGAAGACAAAAGCCAACAAATATAAGGGTTTGTTCTCTTTCAACTTTTGGTACATATTTTTAATATTGATATCATTTAGTAAAACTCAACACAATTCAATATTGTTTAGTAGCATTTAATACAATTTGATAACATTAATGTTTTTAAACTATGCAATAGTAATTGGAATTACCTTAATTATGTTTTCGTCAACATCATTTGGACCATTCAATACCATTTAGTAGCATTTATTTATTATTAAACAATAACAATCGATTCAATATCCATTAAAATTTAGGACCTTGCTTTCGGTCTAAATTAAAGTAGGCCTCAAAGGAAGGCCTTAATATCTTTTAGTATCCAATTGCATGAGCAAAACCCCATCTATGTCATTTATGATTGAATACTAAATATATCCGTCAACATTCAGGGTCTGTTCTTTTCGTTGGTAAATTGGGGTTGGTAAAAAGGTGAAGTTAGTTGAGATAGGTTGAAGTGGGTTGAAATTGATATTTTTTATCGAAGTGGGTTGAAGTAGATTGAAGTTGGTATATTTCTTGAAGTTGGTTAAAATAGTGAAAATAAAATTTTGAAAAATGTGGGTTGAAATTGGTTGAAATGGACTGAAGCGGATTGAAGTTGATATTTTTTTGAAATAGGTTGAACTAAATTGAATTTGATAAACTGGAAAAGACCAATGAAAAGAACAGGCCCTTAGGACCTTGTTTTCAATCCAAAAATAGGCCCCAAAGCAAGGCCTTGTATTGTTTAGTATTCTATTGTATGGGAAACCCCTCATCGAATGAAGTAGCAATGAGCAATCGCAGCAGGGGCATGCCTTCCAACCCATGGGGTTTTGTATGTTATGTGGTCGGTTCATAACAAATATTTTATTAGACAATTCAAATTACAGTTGTATGGGTTAAAAAGATGAAGGAATGTAAGTTTTGAAAGATAAAATTTTAGTTCATATAACAGAGCGATTTTCAAAATTTGAAATTCCCATAGCAATTGCTCTAAAAAGTGGTACATCCAGATCCAGTTTTTGCAAACATAGTCGAACTTGTGCCGCAATGGAGCTTTAGCTTATGGCTGAAGATTGCTCACAGTTTGGGGAGTGTTTGATATATTGCTTTTCGCTCAAAAATAGCTTTTTGGGGTGGTTTTGATTGTTGACTAAGTTAAACAAGTATTTGCGTTATTTAGTGAATGCTTTTTGAATTGTTTTTTTCACCTTAAAAAGTTGTTTTCTAAAAAGTTAAAATTTGTAGCATTTTCAAGTTAGTTGTTTGAATTTTTAATATAAAAGACTAAAATGCCATTGATTACATAATATAGATAAAATTCATATATTTCTCTTGTCATCCCTCTTGTAAGTTTTAACATCCATCTTCAAATTCAAATTGGATAATGATTCACAGTACCCTATACTTTTATAATTTTACTTAGGATCGATAAAACATAGTCACTAACTCTTGTTAATTTATATAGTAATATTACATGTAATATAAATTTGAATTCTCAATTGACCCACTCCACCAAAAAAAAAAAATCAATACATATTAAAAGAAAGTTAAACTAATAATCAAGAAAAATTTATCTAAGTGAACAACAGAACAAGTGTTATTCCCTAGACATCACATCACTTTTATTTAGATTGAAAAGAAAATTAGATCAAGAAAATAAATCATGTATAAATCAATAAGAATATTTAATTCCTATATGATAGAATTCGTAATAAAACAAGATTATAGGAGTGAAGGTAGTTCGTACATATCATGTAAATTTAATTCATATAAAAAACAAATAAGTGACAAACTAATTACAAAAATATTCAGTATTAAATGAGAAATGTGGTCACAAACGAAATTTTATCAAATATATTCTCTAAAAATAGCTAATGTTGTCAAATACTTTTTCTACAAATAGTTGATTTAAATAGCTAATGTAAATAGTTGTTTAAAATAGCTAACAAGTCCGGAGCACCAGCCGTTTACTAAACATGCCCGTGTCTTTGATCCAAGATTGAGGGCATGAGAATACTTTCCATTAACAGACATGGATCATACAAAAGCAAAAACATTATAAGCTGCTGTCTAACAATGACAACTATACAAAAAGGGATCCAAAGAGGTCTATCGCACATGCGCATAATCAAGGAAGCTAAGACTACGACTCTAATATGTAGTTAGCCTAAACCATAACCCCATCTGCAGGCTGGACTCTATCCAAAAAACATTGCCCTCAACCCCAGGGACTTCCTAAAAATCGACGAGCGTCTACCGTATACAAACTCAGCCCGGAAATAGAGTCGAGTTCCGGGCCTTCCATAGGCCAATGAAGGCCATAAACAAGATGGCAACCAGAACTACCTTAATCATGTACCTAGCTGACTTCCATCCCTTACATGAACTAAGCCTTTTATCACATCCACCATCGGCTTCACCAGAAGAGGACTCCCCATCAGTTTTATCATTGGAGGTCTTCTTATGAATTTGCTCAGATAAGCTGACTTCCGATGTGCAGCTTTGGAGCTCCAATCTCTGCTGCAGACGGGGTCTCCTCCGAACAGTTTCTTGCTCCACAAAGCATGGAGTAGGCTGAGATCTCCGAAGATGGGTTCTTATCTTGGTTCCACATTGAACAATTTCACAATCGTTCATGCAAGACTCTGTTTCTTTAGGAGAAGCAGTCTTTTCAGTAAGTTCAGTCACACAAAAGATCTCGCGAGTGACAGTAGACGAATCAATTTCAGCAAATTCAGGAGACAAAGAGCTGTCTTCCTCTGTAATTGTTGTCTCTGACGAATCCTTCTCTTCGGACTTGATGCTTGGGGGTTGCAAACTCATCTGTAACTTAATTCTCCGAGGTGCAGTTCCCTGCTGCGCAACGTTTGGAGACAGTGGAAGCGTTCTCCTAGTTTGAGGTCTAATTTTAATCCCAGTTCCAACGCCGCGATTCTCATCTTCAGCCAGTGGATAATTGCCATGAAAGGCTCCGGAAGGTGGGAAATAAAACATTGGCTCTCCAGCAATGGGCAACTCGCAGAACCGATCGATAGCAGCATCAGAAAATACATCGTCATCTGCAAAAAATTGAGTCTGTATGGTGTGCTCATTATCCCCCGGCTTATTATAGTACTTCTCAGAAGTTACGCAGCAAACAGACCCCACATCATTCTGTACAATAAACAAGAACGTCAGTGAATCCATTCAAAGGCGCGACAAAATTTGTCATGATCCAAGCAGGAATTAGCTGTGGGGCATGCACCAATTTGGACTTAAAACACACTCAGACGGCAGTCTCGGATGATTAGGTGAACATTCACAATAATCAACACACAAGTGCTGTGTGACACACTACTTTGCCCATGCAGTATTTTATTTTCCTGTCACGCTTCGAGCATGTAATTATCATCAACAGACTAAGGGGGAGTTTGACAAACAACTTTTTGAAGAGCTTTTTAGCCAAAAAGAGCTTTTTTTTATCAAAATTAGCTGTTTGACCTAGTAAAAAAGCTAATCTCCGTGTTTGGTGAAAGAGCTTTTTAGAAAAGCTTTTTGAGTCCAAAAAGCTAATTTGAAAAGGCTAATTCCATGAGCTTTTGGAAGAGCTTTTCGAAGAATTAACTTTTTGTCTCACAACTTTATCAGAAACAGCTAATTTTACCAAACAGTTTTGCAACAAACAGCTAACTCAAACAGCTAATAGCTAACAGCTGTTTGCTATTGCCAAACAGGGCCTAAGTCCAGCAAGCCCACCAAAGTAATTAAGTAGTGTTTAGTAACAAACTATATCATAGTCCCAAGTAATGGCATAAATTTTAGAGCACAGACTTTCACGTGCGATCGGTGAACTGGTCCTTTCATGACCCTCATAAGGCTTTTGATACTGTTAGGTAACATTATTGGTCACACTGAACTGAACCTGGGGCTCAATCAGATCATAGGTGTAATGTTTTCTTTTTTATTTTTTCCCCTGGCACCAAAAATATGCATAACTATAAACATAGCTTGTTAGGTTGTTGCCAAAATTAAACATTTATTATTAGCTCTTAGTCCAGTCTATTCCTTCTCTATTATAAGTTATCACTCATTTTATCATTTATTTATGAGAAATAGCAAGCGAGGCAATGACACAGAGGCCAAGTCCCCTCAGACAGGCAGACATTCTGACTTTCAACACTATGACTGACTGTAGCTAGGAAGATATTTCCTACCTGCACCTGAGCCACCTCGACATCAGACCCGCTGCATGATCCACCCTCATTACTCAACCATGCATTAGAATCATTCTTCCACATTCCACTTCCAAGAAATGTTGCCCCTTGATTAACAGCTCCCTTGCAAAAGGTGTCTTCAGGATCAATAATAACAGTATTAAGGAATTCAGAGATGGCATCGCCCTCGATGACATCCTCCAATAGCAATCCACTGTGACTGTCACCAATATCTGTACTCAAAGGGGTTCCAGTGCCGCCAAGCCCCTCATCGCCATGCATTAGGTGATAGGTTAAGTAACTTTCAGGAGAACCATACATATTTTTCATAGCTTCATTGATTTCTGAATCAACCTGCGAGTAACAGACAACACATGGCAACAAAGATTAATCATCATACTCTAAACTCCAATAAGTGCAGATATTAACATATAAGGATCATTCAAAATAGATGATTTACCTCATGGTTCATTTCTACGTTCACCTTGGAGTCAACAAGTTGATGGCCATAACTACTGCTATGAGAACGATCAGGCAATACAGTCTCAGATGTCATACTGTCGGAAGTTTTCACAACAAGATTGCCATCAATCATTGCTTGCTGCACAGCTTGGCCATTGGACGCTGAAGACAGCTGAAGCGCTGCTGGGGTTGATGCCAACTCTTCATGTGAAGTTACATTAGGAGAGGCAGTGTTTGGTTCAACTTCATCAGGGTTTGACACATCATCATTTTCGTCATTCTTCAGATCATCAGCTTTCTTGAACAAGCGACAAAGAACAAAAGCCGCCTACAAGGAAGAAATTATCGGATAACCAAGTCAATACAACTGAAAGCGTTGCATATTTAATCTGACATGCATATCAAAAGTGTACATAACTAATAATAACAAGTAGCAAAGAAATACATAGAGAAAATCACATTATGTTACAAAGATCAGGACATGAAACTCAAGCAGAGTAAGTCACACTAGCTCTTGCAAAACGCAAATAACCACAAGGGAAGAAAGCAGAAAGCCATAGGATGCAGAGCAAGTTAACAATAAGGGCCTGTTCTATTTCGCGTTTTAGACAGATAGATGTAAGGAGATGTAAGGAGCTGTAAAGAGCTGTAAGAAGATGTAAGGAGCCGCAAGGATGGATGTAAGGAGCTATAAGGATTGTTGAAGAGTTGTACAGTATAATTTGTTTTACATTGAACATTTTGGATGAAAAATAATAATATTAAAATAATATACTTATTAAAAATAAACAATTAATTAAGTTAATTACACAACAATAAAATATATTAATCCCCATAATTTAGTGAATAAAATTTTATCCAAAATTTTTTATATGAACATTAGTTTGATCGAATAAGCAAAGTATAATTAAAAAAATACTCTTCAAATAAATTCCTATTTTAAGTAAATAATTTTAAATATAAATAAATGTATGGTCATCTATAATAATATATATTTCATGTCAAAATTCAAATATAATTTACGTTGTTATATTATGTTTTTATGTTTATGTAAATGTTGTGTTTATAAGATATTTATAAATTTTGTATATTGGTAGTATCATTAAAAAAATATACATATTTCAGTAATTAAAATAAATAAATGTTATAGAAAATCTATGAGATGTAAGAAGATGTATGAAGATGGAAGGAGATGTAAGGAGATGCAGGAAGGTGTAAGAAGCTGTACGGAGATGTAAACTCTTAGCTAAATCCTAAACAACACGAAATAAAACAGGGCCTAAGTCCTAATCTACTTCTAGGGATCTTGAGCGAACTGGAGATAAAAATACGAGCTACAGCAAGATAAGAATTTGAGCATTTATTTTGTCATATCATATATTATCCACTTACCAAGAGAAATGGTTTGAAAGTACAAGCGATAATGCATGGAAATATGCAATCATAATATGTTTTAATATCTTCCTGTAGTTTTGTTTTCCTATTTCAAACCCATGTAAGTGCAATTTTCATTGCGTAAAAGTCCAGAGTCGTAACATAGCAATAATTAGTTGAAATGTAAGAACCATAACATGGTAGTCACGCCAAGACATCACAGGTGCCCTTATACAGACATCTTTCAAGAAGGCTTCAACCCTCAAACAGTCTCGGTAAGAAGCTAACTTGACATCCCCCCAAAATGACTGATGAGTTCACACAAGGAGCAGAAACAAATCACTCAAAGGTTACCCATGACTTCCACTAGGTAACCAACCAAGTAGTAAGCTTTAGTCCTCTCCTAATCATTCAACTAGATACAAGGGACGATTAACAAGTACAAAACACGGGCATAAACAACAGGGATATACCTGGCCAGAGTGTGTGCCATCAAGCTCCTCAAGCGTTGTGCGATACTCATGAATGACCCAATTGGTTCGCTGCCCCTTGGGAGCTCTTCCAGTATAGAAGACAAGGGTCTTCTTCATTCCAATCAAACCCATTTTCCTTGACTTGATTGTCCTGTCTTTACCAGTGGCCTTCCAGTAACCAGCTTCAGTGGCACGGTTGGACCTATGCCCATTGGGATACTTACGGTCTCGAGGGCAAAAGAAGAACCACTCATGGTCATTGGTTTTGATAGCTGATAAGCCTGAACACGTCAAGATGAGAAACAGATGCCAACAAAAAGGTTTTGTAAGAAGACTCTTTACAATATGGAACAATATCAAGCAAGAATGACACCATGTCTCTTGTATTGATGATCAACAAGGGCAAAAACCAACAAAAGCTTCACAACTGTTCAAATCCTTACAAAATTCATCACCCAATTATTGATAGTAGGAGAGTATTCAGAAAATTCGACCAAGTCAACAAAACAAAAGCAGATAGAAAGCCCTAATTGCCCATTACACAGATTAACCCAGATCATGAAATGAACAATCATTAACCAAAACCTAATAAACTAAAAGCATGATTAGGGTTAACCCCTTGAATTTAATTATTCTCAGGAACCAACGCTTGAAATAAATCAATCACCCCTCATTTTTCAACCAAAACCCACAAATTTCCACCTTAATTCATGGCAAGCACCACATCAAAACATTGGCAAAACATCATAAATCATTATCAAAGAAGCAAAAAGAGAGAAAGACATACAAATTCACAATACAATCAAATGAAATTTTACCGGGCAGATCCCATGGCTCAACTTTGCAGATATCAACTTCAGTAATGCAGGCAACATCATCATCCTTGCCATTAATCTTCAACCGGAGATAATGATCAATGAGCTCCACATCTGTGGGTTTAAACCTAAATCCAAGTGGCAAATTCGCAAAGGGCAGAGCCAAAGACCCCATTTTTTTCCTCTTTCTTTTTCCCCTTCTTTTTCTTGTTCCCTCAAGCAAAATTCAAGCTTTACCAAATCTACCGATCAAAGACTAACCTAAATCATTGAAACATGAAAGAACAAGGGTAAGACTTTTCTGGGATTCTGTATTCCTCTCGCTTTTTCACTGGATTTTTGTGGGTTTTATAGTGTGAAGAGGGTGATTCAGAACAGAAATTTTTCTGGGTATGAAGGGAGCAAGAAGCTGCGCAAGAAAGACACACAGAGAGAGAGTGGGTGAGATTGCTTCCACAGGTGAATAAAGTGAAACGAAGGAGAAAACCAAGGCCAATAAATAATACCTGGGGAGCCCCCTCGGATATCCCGCGTACACAGCCGCGTTAACATTTTCGCCAAAACATCCCGTTTTACCCCTAACTGTGAGTCGCTGATCCCATGCTGCTTTCGCACAGAGAACTAACACAGGTGGTAGTAAGGGCAAGGTTGAAGGGTAAAAGGGTCAGTTAGGAAGCGTTATGAGGAAGCTGGAAGGGAGGAGAAGAGTCAGCCAGCCAATGGAGTAGTGACACGTAGGATCGCAGATCAGTGGAAGTTGTGGGACCTGAGGTAGGTGACGTGGAAATACGGAGATTGTGAGGAAATTCAAGGTGGAGCTTCCACGGCGAGTGATTTGTCGCTGTTTGTTTAATTAATAATTAATTAATTGTTTTGGTTTATTCAGTTTGGAAGGTGGTGGGACCCGCCAAGAAAGAGATGGTGGGTGACGTGGGCTTGAATTCACACTGTAATTGAATTTGGGCCCAAGCTATCCGGATTGATATATTGATTTTATTCGGGTTTAGGGTCCCAACCAACCACCTCAAGTTTACCACTTTCCCAGTCTCAGAGACAATGCCAAATTTTTCAATGCCCGAAAAAAAAAAAAAAAAAGAAACAATGCCTAAGTTAGCCATTTTTGTTTTGTGAGACGTATGATGTAAGTTCATTATATTTACATAAATCAGACGTATGATATAAGTTCATTATGGTTAAATAAGTTAATAATAATAATTTTAAAAATTACTTCTTTTGTCTTGTATTAGGATGTGGTCGCAAAACAAATTAAATCTAGACCGTTGTGACCGGCTAATGAAGTTCTGACTCTTTAAAGTTGTTACTGATGAAATGGGTTGGCATTTCTAACTATTAGAATGTCTCTTAATCTATATATATATATATATATATATATATATATATATATATATATATATATATAGCTACTAAGCACCTGTTATTTTTCACTTCAATAGCTCCTTGCCAATTTCCTCTAAACTTATTTTAGTTCTTCGCGAAGTTTATTTATAGCCTCACCAGTTCTTTCAACGCCTCCCAATTTTGTCCAACTTATTCCATTATGTATTCTATCTGCTTTTAACTGCTCTTTTTACTTGAAAAGAATAGATACTAATTTAAAGTCCTAACATTTTTGTATTCTTTGTAGTTCAAAGGACACATTTATTTTCTTTTTTGTGATAGGTAATAGACCTAATAGTTTTACGTGTGAACGAGACTTAATTTTCTATTCCATCAAATCATTAGCTATATTGAACATAGTCTGTTGTATCTAAATAATTTTGATTGTGAGTGATCACAATATACGAGTTATAACTTAATCTCAATATAGTTTGACGGTGATTGCCACCCAACTTATAAACTCTGTTAATCATACATTTAGCTAATGTATTGTCCTCCTAGTCATCAAGAAATAATTTCAAGCGTTCACATATATAACACCTTCATTTTATTTTTTTTATAAGAAAGCTAATTTTTAAAACTCATCTATTTGAGATAACTCAATTTTCAACTAAATATGATCACCTCCATAATCAAATCTTAAATAGCAGACAAAAAACTTTTCGTATGATTTGCTTTATGTCCAGTCTAGGGGCTTGACTCTGAAAGTCCTCCCAAAGATGTGATATTTTGCAAGTTAATTAAACACCATCAATTGAATCACAGTACATTCTATCCTTTTCTGAGTGCCAAGTGTGAACATGAGTTTTAAACACACCTCAATCTCTGCTTCCTGAGTGCCAGGTGTGAACGTAGAAAAACCAGAAAAGCGCCACGCACAGTGGCCGACCAGTTAGCTACACTAGGGGTCAGTCAACCACCTTCAAGATAAAACAGACCTGTCAAAACTGGTTCTATGTACGAAATCTGGATTGAATAGCTCAGATCAATACTTAACTTGACATTTAAAACACTCATTGGAAAATAAATTCAAAATTTAAATTGAGCTGACATGAAATTTTTTATAAGGTTACTTATTTTTACATGATAAGTGTATTGGAGCAAAAATTAGTCCATCCGAATTGAAGTTCATCCGACCCAAACTGAAATATCACATAACCTGAAATATGATCCAATTTGAACTTAATCCGATCTGTTTCTGAATCAAATGACTGATAAAAACAAAACTATGTTAAATATATTAACCCAAAAAATAATAATTCGAGAGAGATAAAAGAAGAATTATGCAAACATCATTCATCTTTTTCTGCAAATTTGGCCACTGCTAGTGCTAGGTTAATTGCATGAACCTCAAAAAATAAGATTTGGGCCCCATGAAATTCAGCCCTAGGGGTACGTTAATAATGTTGCATGACCTTTTCCACTTTCTGCATGAGATTCTTATCTCTATTTTATTTCTTATTGACCCTAAAGTTAATCACATAACCTCAACAATTTGGCTAGCTTTTCTTCTGTTCTGCTTTTGCTTCCTACCCATCTCACCCTGCTTTTCAGCTTTATTTGTTAATAATTGTGGATGTTCATCCCATCAAAAGAAATCTAAGCAATAGTCCTCATTTTTCCTGTCTTCTTAGTTGAATGTTTGAATATGACCCACATTGTGCTTCATCCATTTGTTCTTTATGTAATGGAATGACTAGTGGCTTGATTTAATCTATCTCGAGCGAGCTTATCGATATATTATAATCTGTTTCAACTATTTATTGTTGAACTTTCGGCTCTGAGACATTAGAAATATTTTAAGTACAAGTATATTGCTTAATTTACAGCATCAATTCAAAAATGTAATCGCTTCGCAACAAAAGGACCATATTAGAAAGGATTCGAATTAAGGTGAGTGAATCATATTCTAACCCATGACATTTATGATAAGGAATGTAATTACGATATAGTGACTGAAACCGCAATTTCAATTGAAATTTAAATTTTGAACCCTTGAGATTAGAGTACTGAATGATATGGACTAATTATGAACTTTTATGGAGGTGTAATTTTTCCTATTTTTGTTTTGTTGTGTTAGAAATATTCAATGAGAAGATAAAGACATCAATCACCTAAAAAGATGGAATGATAAACCATATGCAGAAAAGGTTGACATAATATTAATTTTCTCAGACGCTTAGATCTGTTCTTTGCAACCAAAAGGGAGGGAGGAAAAGAATTGTGAGAATCTCTACTTTAAAGAAAAGATGAAAAGTCATCTAATAATTTAATGATTTACACATGGCAAAATATAACTGGATAATCATGGCACCAATATTCACTAGTGGATAATCTATATTGATAATTTCTTCACAAAATAAAAACTCTGCTTCTGCCGTTGCATTTCACCCATGTTTCATGAACATATTGGACTGGCATTACAGCTTTTAGATGCTTGCATGTCACCGCATCTCCATTTCATTGCTACAGGAAAAAGGCCTTCTCACATTTGTATTCCACAATCTGATTGTCACGTGGTCCTGCTCAAATGATGTAAGATGCAATGACATTCCAAAAAATATCGATTGCATTTACTTTGGGTGTAGTTTAGATACAGAAATTGTATGAAGGCTCTACCCTAAGTGACAAAATATGAAGAGTAATTCAGAAGAACATACACATTTACAGTATACAGTATCTGAATATCATCAGTTGTGTCGCCTTTTTAAATCCACCCGGACGAGCAGGAGCCTTATTAGAAGTTGCAACGGCAAGCCATAAGAGAACCAATCGAACGTCGATGCTGCTATCGGTGCCTCCGATACTGAAGGGGAGTTTAGGTCCATGCACAAATGAGCAGAATCATGCTTTTGAGCTCCCACTAGACTTCTTCCCTTCGGTTGAACATGAACTTCCCATCAAAAACTTTCCATTGGCTTGTAGAATCTCCTCCGCCAATGAAAAATTGGTTGCAAGTTGAATATGCAGATGTTTCCCCATTCAATTTGCAGAATTTCACACAGAAAACTCTCTTTGTTTGTTGTTTGGTCAAGAAACGAGCTGAGAGCAGGGCATTCTGACGGGTGAGAAGACAACTGTGAGCCGAGCATGGTCAGACAATTTGTAGTCCTCAGGCCATGTCCCCTTCTCCACTTCAGTAGGGAAGAGAACTGCATTCTTAACACTGAACCCAATAGTCTCAACTGTATCTTGGGAGCCATTCCCATTTTCACCTTTGTCTTCGGAGGCTTCTGACCAATTAGGATTCCAGATTCGTTGCTGTTAACAATATTTTGCTCAAATTTTAGTACCGTTTACAAGTAAGATATTGATTGAAGTGGTATTGGCAAATGATGCCATGATTCTACATCTAATTCTATGTCCTACAATATGATGTTCATGAACTCCATGGTAGGATTTTTGAGATCGGTGCCCATGAGCTTTAAAATGAGTCCTGAACCAGTGTCAAGTAACCCAACCATATGCATATTGGGGTGTCGAGTTGGCTTTAAGCATCAGTCCTATTAGACCTCTATGTTTTTAGGATAAAATGAAGGGCTTGAGACTTGAGTGTACAAGACCATATTGGATGTCAAGTGTCCTACATGGTTATCTCGGTTGAAATGAGGGGTATGGGGTACTAGTAAATAGTAACGCTGAAGCTAACATCAGATTTTCATGACATCTTCCCAATGGCATCACAAATGATTGCATAGGCCGGTGGGATGAAGTCTTACCTTGAATTCAGTGTAATCAACAACTCCGTTTCCATCAATATCGGCTTGAACCCACAAGTCCCTCATCTCTTCCTCACTAAGTCCATATGGTTGACCAGCTAAATTTAGCTGCAAATTGAGAAAATAAGTGAGGGACTGTTCCGGAGCGTAGAAGTCTTCAACTTCCAGTAGAAGGGCTAGAACATTTACCTGTCTAAGTGCTTCACAGAAACCAGTGTATGTTATATAGTCACCACCACTATCTGCCTTCACAAAGGCAAAAGCATCACTTTCGCTCAATGAAGCTCTTCGAAGTAGAGACTGCAAAGATGGGCAAAATTTGCCAGTCAGATATCTATCACAGTACGCACTCCAGTTTCCCCAACCACCCAAAAAAAAGTTGTTCAAGCCCTAGGCTGTTCAGGAAGGCAATAAAAATAACAACAGAAAATAACAGCAAACGCAACAAGTCTAATTGTTCAGAGTATTAGGTGTGAACTTCTTAGCAAAATCGTGCTTGCTGATTGTTGTAGCTGCTGTTTTGAAAACACTATAATGCCAAGTAAGCGTTAGAATATGTAGGGTCTTATTCCACAGAACTTAAACAAGTAGCCATTTCCCTATAGCTGGGTCCTAGATGCAGCCATGTTGCGTGCCTGAAGTTCGGATCCATGAGAAAACTCAAAAGGCTTGTGGCATTTTCATTTATCATGTATACAACCAGATAACCCATAGGTCATCGACCAAGAAGCATCTCACAATTTTCAGTCTCCAGGTGCTGTTTATCCAACGAGAAGATTTCAGCCTGAATACATAGGCAGCCAATGCTGCATTTGACTGAATGACTGCTTGTGACGGGGCATGGTCTGTTAAATATCAAGGGTGACAAACAGAAAACTGATATTACCTAGTGAATTCACCACACTAGCTTTCCCAGTCCTCCGAAGGAAAAGAAACAGAAAATCAGGGCAGTTAATACATCCTGCATGAGGATATATTGGAAATGTAACTGCGAGATCCCGTACCTTGAACATGCCAAATACTGCTTCATTCCAGCTTGTTTTGAGTAGCTTTCGGTACCGGTTTGGGTTGAGAAGCCATATGAAATCAACCCCACAAATGTTTCCCCGGTGATTACGGTGGCTAATCCACTGCATAAAAAGGGAAACATGAGGAAATGTAGATTAGAAACAGCCATGCCTACTCTTAAGAGAAGTGGGTAAGATTTACAGGAACACTGGATTTAACAATCACCTTGTGTGCATCCGAATCTGTATAACGATGAGCAGTATCATATGATGACACAAACCCTTGGGATCTTAAGAACTTGTAAACATGTCCCCGTTTACTTCCATTCCAATCTCTGCAACAAAGATAGATCATTAAACGACCACAAATATCCAAAAGCTTAGATGCTCAAAGAAAATCGTCAGGAAGCTTACCCACAGAGCAAGATAGGCATAGGATTTAACTTGTGTTCTTTCTGATAAGCTTCCACATGCTGTAGGATCTCGTAAACCTGATGCAGCATGTGTATTAAGAATAAGAACGTGATAATTGACCATGAAAGTAATGAATAACCTAACATTTTGAATATTGACATACTTGGTGTAGTCTGACTAAGCAGAGGCTTGCATCATGGGGAAATAACAAGTGGGTGTTCACAATGAGAATCTCTTGCCGGACATTATTGTTTCGGCTTTGATAGAAGGGGTTTACTAACTCAACATGTAACAGCTGAGCAACACGGTCACCAATGTTGTTGAGTAATAAGTCTCGATGATTAATAACCCTGAAATTATCTTTGCGTACAGCCGTCAGCAGGCCTGCAGATTCCAAGGAAAAACAACCCCAGGTGAGTAATATAGTTGCAAGTACAGAAGACATAGAAGCAATATTCATTTTTGCAGTTGGAGATAATTTATGTTACATGACACTATTATTATACAGTAGATGACAATAGTTGAACACCCCTACCAACCGCTGCCGCTAGGAATATAAAATATTTCCAATTGCTAATGATGACAACTAATTAAATTCAATATAGACAACAGCACATGAGTGTGATAATGCAGACATCACCAACAACAGAATAATGCACACTTTCCTCTTCTCTTCCACCCTGCCCCCATGTACCAAATTTCTATTGTGAACTCCCTTTCCAGAGAGCAACTATTAGAGAGATCACCAAGCCAGAGGATTGAGTAAAGCAATGAAATCATCACAGGAACACAAATATGAGAAAAGAACCTCAAGCTCCACAGTCTAATCACCGATGTATTGAAAGAGTTCATTAGGCTACAACTATCTACAGAGATTCAAAAATGTCAGATATTAAATATGTAAGTTGAGGATGCAAAGATGCAAAAGCATACCGTCTCCACGATTGTTGGTTCGTGCAAGCTTGAAAGTATTGTAACCGGCATCACCCAGCCTCTTTTCATACATATTGACGAGTTCTTCATTTCCAACCCAAAACTCCTGAACAGAATACAGAAAATCACAAGCTTTTAGCACCCAATAACAAATTCTTGTGTACAAGAAACAAGATTGCAGAACAAATAAAATTTGGACTCAAACGTGGAGAAAGCATGAATGCTAACCTGAAGGCAAATAATGGATGATCTTTCATACAACAACCAATCCAATATCCTTTGATTTCTGGTAAGCCAATAAGCCCTGTAATCACTTTCACGACAGCTCTGATCCTGTTCCTTCCAACAGAAAGTGGAAAAAACAAACAATCAGCTAAATAAAATATATTGAGATTAATTTGAATCTACAGGAGACATGAACGAGCATTTCATCAATCAGTTAAGCATAATAAACTGATAATGCCATTACCTTATCAGTTAGCCGCTTGTAGATTGGAGCAAGAATATTGAAAGTAGTACATGTAACACATTGATCTGTAATCGAAGAAGCAATTGCATAGCTTCCAATCCTTGAAACCCTCCCCTTCAACCCACGGCTCCGCTTCACCATTCCCTTGTCCTGCTTTTTTTCTTCTTTCCTCAAACCAATGACTACCGAAAACTCAACGTTCCTTCCCTAAATAAGCCAATGAAGCCAAGATATAATGAGAATGCATCCACGTTCAATGGTCACAACTCAAACAAACGAACAAACAGACAAAGGGAGATGCCAACTTTAACATCAATCAGAATACACATACTTCACACGCCTTGCATTATGAGTTCTAGAGAATCAATTCAGCAATCATAATGAAGAAATTTAACAGGTCTTGAATTATGAGTTCTCAAGAATCAATTCAGCAATCATTAATGGAGAAATTTCACACGCCTTGAATTATGAGTTCTCAAGAATCAATTCAGCAATCATTAATTGAGAAATTACCCAGAAAACAACACCCAGAATGATATTACAGAAACTTGAAACTTAACCCACGAGATAACAATAGAAAATCCCTCCACAGCCCACCATTCTGAATGAACAATCTGATGAATGAGGTTCTCAGAGACCCAGAAACAAACACCTATGGGCATCCCAGAAAATCAAAAATCAATGCGCAAAACTCCTAACAAGAAAAAGATAAATCGAACCCACTAAACCCATTACATAAACGACTCATCCTATGAACTTTTAGAGTTTGCCCCTTGCCTTACCTGAAGGGTTTTCAAAACCAGCAGCCGTCTCTTTCACAACAATCCCTCCCTCGTATGTTTTGTTGCAAAGGGCAAAATGCAATACAGAAAGATTGCAACTTTTTCCCTGGGTTTTACCCCTTGTTTTAGAGAGAGCGTAAAAATAGGGACGAGAGACCAATTGGGATTCCAGAAAATTCACAGAATTTAGAGAGAGAAAAGGCGGTGAATAAATTTAGAAGAGAGAGAGAGAGAAATTAACAGAAATACCGGTACTGGAGACGCCTATTAAGCGGAAGCTATTAAGAGCTAAAACAACCCGTTCGATGATAAAATTTTCCAGAGTTAAGAAGTCATTCATCAAGTTGCAACCTCATATTTATCGCTGTATCCCTCTTTTTGTCCCCCCCCCCCCCCCCCCCCAACCCAAAAAGAAAAACAACTCCCCTTTCAAAAATAAAAAATAAAAAATAAAAAAGGTTTTGGCTTTAAAAATGAAGGGTCCATGTTGCTTGACTGTTGACCAATGATGGTCACGAGATGTATTGGGCAGCACTATAAACTTCCTTGTCATGCCTTTTACTTTTTCTGTTTTATTTTTTGTATAAACATTTTTTTATTTATTTTAAAATCTAGGGTGGTGTTGCTTCATGGTGACATTGTGGGCTAGACGTAGTACTACCTACCTGCACGACCTTTTATAGGTATTAAAATGTAAACTTATTTTAGGGTGTCGGCAAAGTGATATTTACAGTAGTTTTTTGTATTTTATGTGTCATTTATGAAAACAAATCAGCTCAATAAAGGAAATAAAATTAGCTCATTAGTATTTTTGGCATTTGGAATATATTTGTTATAGTTTAACTATGATAATATATATCATACACCTGAGAGTACGTTCTCTCACTTGCCAATTGTACATATTTTTTCAACTTGTATTTGTCATATAGATAAACTTTAATATGTGGCGCTGATGTGGTTTATAGAAGTATGTGCTCCTAGCAGTATGATATAGGTTTTTGTATAACTATAAATAGCTGGTTTTGAAGAAAAAAAAATAGCATCAATCATCACATATCTAGTCTTATTTAAAGAAAATAAGTATAAAATCACTTAAACTTACTTATATTGGTATATAATTAGCTCACAATAGATCTAAAGGTATTGTTCTGATTTAAATGTTCTTAATTAATGCTTGAGAACAGAAAATTTAGTGTAGTATGTTGTTTAATCACTTGTCATGAAAATATATACTAACAAAATAAAAGCCAGCTATTTACTATTCAAGAACAGTTATAAGATACTAGAACTATTCCCTTTGCGATGCAAGAGTTGAGTTAGATAATATTAATGTCCACTATTATAAATACTTCATGAACAATAGTGTTTTCATCATTTAGATTTATTTTATTAGTTGAATAATCTTTGTATCTATTGAAGCTTTTATATTTACGCATGTCTTATTGTTTTATATGCAAGTAATTATTAATCATATTTCTAAGAAATTGATTAAGGATAATATGAAAGATCTTGTGAAGTATATAAAGAATAATTAAAAAAAAAGAGTTGTATCCATGATAAATGACACAAAATAAATTAAAGTACTAATTAATATACTAACCAATAAAGTTATGATACTTGGCCAAAAAAAATGAAGTTACTCAATTTTATATATAGTTATATAGATAGATAGATTAATTGTCCAATAAAGCTAATGAATTTGCATTTAGTCTTCTTTTTTTTTTTTTTGAAAAGACAAATCGTCATGCTACTTTAATTGAGCCGAAAGCTAGAGGTTAATGATTTCCATTATTTTTAATTTATGTTTCTTTCATGTTAATGTACGACCTTAACTTTTTCTAATACACAACTCCTGGTATTTGGTAGTGTCTGGCTCTTACTCAAGTCCAACCGATAAAGATGTGTGAGCTTCTGCTCCAATTTAATTAGTGCTCGGCCGGCTCAAATGTCATCTCCTTTATGTACATTGCACATTAAGAAACCCCTAAAATAATTAGTAGTCAGTTAAAATATATAGGTTTTCTTTTTTTCACCTCTTTAAATTTTTCCTAAGCAAACTATGCATAACATATAGGTCCTTTAATCAAAAGCTCAGCCCCCAAAAAAAAAAAAAAAAAAATTCCTTAAAAGGAAAAAGCTATGATTAGATATGACCTAGTTTAATAACTTACATAATGTTTATTTCATATTTCATATAAACTCTGTCCATATAAGCAACCCAAATTACCCAATTTCTTGTCAAAAGAGATTGATGATTTTTTCTTTTTAAAAAAATCTTACTAGATAATCTCACATATGTAACAATCTACGTATAATACAAGATTTCGAGCCCTTACACTCCAATGACAAATTTATTCATTAGGGCAAACAACTAATCTAGTTTTTAAAATCTTCAATACATAAGTAATAAGACTATAAGAGAGGGTCTGTTCAAATTTATGTAACAAATTTCACCTTCCTATAGATTGAACAAGACAGCCAAAAACATAATGAACACTATTTTTTGAATGGGGAGGGGGGGAGATTAACTGGGGTTTGATGAACACATGTTGTTTTATATATGCAAATTTAGGAAAATCATTTCTTAACCCTAATATGTTTTAAAGTTCCACTATATGCATGGTAGTGAAATTGGTCATGCAACTATGAGTAAGTATAGAAGCTAGTGGATGAGCATAATCTACTTTTTGACACAAAAGCAAGGAAAAGCAGTACGTTGAATGAGCTTAATTAGTTAATAGGAAAATTAAAGTTGATGCTAATTACCGTAATTTCAGTGGGCATGTACGCAGTATTAGTTTCCCATTGGTCTCAACCCGAAAAGCTCGACACATCTTGCACGAATGTGCCGTCTTTCATAAACAATATAAGTTTTATCTTTTGTAGGGGCCTCATGATTACGACTAATACAATGTGACTATTGCCCAATGAGATGAGGTCTATGAATGTTATTAATTAAATACATGTGGGTCATGTACTGATGTAGAGATGTGAATTAACAAGGAATCATATTAATTCACGAGACATATGCCCAATGTATGGTAACAACCCCCGTCTAAAGTTAGTTAAGGCCCTTGTGGGCTCTAGCCTAAACTTAATAAGGACTCATTAACCATTTTCGATCAGTGTTGACACCAAGAGGCGGGTTATTGTTTGCCGGGCTTTTTGACGGAAAAAAGTAAGAATTTTGACGGAAAGGGGACTTTGTGATGGAAATTTTGACGGAAATTACGTCCGTCAAAAACCACTGGTCGAAATGGACATTTCGACCGATCCGTCAAAAACACTGACGGAAAAATTTTGACCGACTACATTCCGTAAAAAATTCCAGTGACGGACAATACTGACGGACTGACAATCCGTCAATACCAGACTGACGAAAATTTTTGATGGACTGAAAGTCCGTCAGAACACTTTTTGACGAGAATTTTGACGGAAAAATTGGTCCATCAGACTTTGGTGGATTTCAGGATTGTGTTGGTGCAAAATATTTTGACCGAGATTTCTAATGGACTCCGTCACAAAGACAGAAGCAATATTGTCTGTCATAATTTGTGATGAGACCATCAAAAACACTCGTCAAAAATTATCTGAAATTTAGAAAATTTTTGGTTTTCTAAATTATGCAACGTGGAGCCAAATGATCACCCAAGTTGGCAATTAATGTGAAACATGAAAACAATAAATATAATAAAATTAGTGGTGTAACTTTTGTTTGAAAATTAATAAGGCTGTCGGTTATTAAAATACATTGGCAATTGACAAGTAGCATTGTTCAAATATGTAGCAAATAGTTCAAGCACAAATTGAAGGCGTATAACAAAATTAGCAATGGGAAAATTTACGGCTTGAAAGAATGCAATGAGATTATAGCGATAACACCCGAATAACAATCGAAATCCTATGATGGATTGATAAAACAATAAATCTCACTCATATATTAAAAATTAATTAATTTTGACGCTTACACAAATATGAATTATAGCGATGAAAACGGAATTTAATTATGTGGAGTTAAGTTATTCAATCAACATTTTAAATGATAAGGTCAATTCATGTATCGTTTTAAGGGTACCATAGTAAAAGCTGCAAAATTGATTATTCAAATTTGACTTGGATCCACCATCAAGTATGGATTGTGTAAGCCATTTCGCATGCAATGAGATTGTTTCTTCTCCATATATGGTTTCGTATACGATCGAGTACGGTAAAATTGAAATTAAATCCTAAAATGTGTTTGTCATCTTAAAAATTTGATCAAGTCTAAGCAAATAAGCTTGAAAGAATTAATGTATCATCACTCATGGGACAGCTTCATGATGGATTGGTCTGATCTCTATAAAGACATCCGACGAAATTAGAATAATATACTATCATTTTAGGTGATGTATGGTCAATTCCATTTATCAAAATAAAGGAATGAAATATATGTAGATGAACCCAATAAATGTTGAAAACCAATCTTTCCAAAGATGAATCAAGAGAGACAGTTCCCAATTCGAAGAAAGCCCATACTGGGGATGAATCAATACTTGAAATATGTAACCTAGAGATAAATCAAAGAAGATATATCCAGGCTAAAAGTTAAATCACCACCTAGATTAAGCACTTAGCACCAACGATTAGATGAAAGAAAAGAACTCAAATCACCACCCTCCTTAGAGAGATAAAGATTTTGAGAAAAAAAACCAAGCTTCAAGCTCTCATATCATTCATCAAATTTAATTTCTCATGGAAGTAATTGGGTTCACAAATGCCCAATAAAAGGGGAATTAGTTGTGCATTAGTGGGACAAGTGGACCAATAGAAGGCTTATAGAAGATCCTAGGAAAATAAATCAAGAAGCTTAAAATAACTACAATCACTATGAGCTGTGTTTTTCATGATTTATCATCCATCTTCTAGAGAGCCTTGAGTAGGCTCTACTCCTCCAATGGAGGTACCGCCACTTGTTAATTCTTCCCTTATGTGTGAGGAATCATCTCATGCTAATTAATCTCTAAAATTACAGCCTAACCTCCTCAATTAATCCCATAACCAGAACCGTATATTTTCCAGTCTTGAACTGACTCTTGCTTGGTATTTAACCTATAATTTGCTTAATACTTTGAGTTTGAGTGCAATTCAAGAGTTGTTAGAAAATAAACATTTAGGGCCTTCCATCCATGTATGACTTGCAGAAATTGGAGCTCATTTGTCTGGTTAAATTTGAGTTATAAATGAAGCAAAGTACTCTACTCAGAAACTGAAAATGAGCTACTGAGGTAGTTTTGGGAGGATTAAGTGGTTAACTCCTTATTTAGTACTGTTGGTCCCAACACCTTTCCTAACCCTACTTGAACCTTCTTAAGGGTCCCAAGTCAATATTGATCTAGGGAGACCTAATCCTTGACCTAGGGTCAATATTGGGCCAACATGATTTATAAATCTCACTAGTGAGATAGGTCCAAGCTCGCAAGTTGCTCCGCATCATTAGGTTTTATAATTTGTACATACTCTCAAGATTATGATATATTCACATTCTTTTCCTTTTTTTCATTTATTAAAATACTTTCTGAGCCTCCCTCTCTTGTTCATTTTCATCAAAATACATATGTAGATCCTAATATACAGTATGAAAGCTAGTTAGACAACCCATATTATTTCATGCACCATTGACCTTACACATATCCTCATATTGAGGATATGTGTGTGGTGTATGGTATATGGAATGGGGCGGTAGAGTACAACTACCTAAAAGAAACAATTGTTTTTTGGGTCTTCTCTTGCAAAACAGTACCATTTGATTCCCCGCCACGATTCCATGAAACATGTTAACTTTATTTGTGTTTTTTGTGCGTTGTCTTTTTTTTTTTTTTTAAAGAATGTATCGTTCCCCAATCTTTGGCTTTTAATGTTGCATTACACATTTGTATGGAATTAATTAGTTGTTTAAGTATATTGATTAAGATTGAGAACTTAGGAATATTATATCCTAAATTTAATTCTTCTCTTTTCTATTATATTGTGATTATATTATATATATTGTCTTTTATGATTCTTTTAAATTCAACTTTAAAAAAAAAGAAAATTACTTGATAGAAGGTGCCGGGCCATTTTGTTTTATATACATTGTATAATATTATTTCTCATTAATTATAAAAAATATTACTTATGTTATTTAAATGAGAAAGTCCTTAGTTGACAAGTAGCACTACCGCATGTAATGTGATAATAGAGAAGTTGGGGATCACGAAACACACTTGTTCTTGTCACTAATTCATTGCTGTTTTTTTTGGCAGGAAATCGAGAGGAGAAAACAGGTATATAAAATAATTGAGGGAGGAATGTCAAAACCCTTAATTATCAAAATAGCACAAGCAGGGAGTCAATTGTTATTATATGTGAATTATATTTAAAATATAAATAATGAAAATAAAAAAGGTTGCTGAATTTCCTCCAGGCAGACCACGGCTGACGTGACAGAATTGAACCTGGTTTTTGTGAAGGAAAATGTTGTTTTTGGTCACGGGGTTTGACACCGGCGCCGCGTCCTTGTTCAATGCAAGCGGCTCCAAAAATCCAAGACTGTTCTTTTGGAGAACCTTCACATTCAAACTTAACTATATGTAGGTTATATTTAGTAGTCCATTAAATGTATCCAATATAAACTTCTTCTCTACGTTTTAGAGATGCTGTGTGTATGATTATATGATTTAATGGCTTTAACATGTCTTCAAATTTGCTGTCTTAATTAGGGTTTTACTTCTCACTATATAACGTCGACCTTATCTTTGATTTTTTATTATAACAGATAAAGTCCCCCATTAGGGATAAAGATCTTCTCTCAAAATTTACGTCTGGGATTTTGCTTGAGAAGAATAAAGTGTCACTATGCATGTATTAGTAATCTTATGCAAGTATGAGATTTGTAAATCAATTCGAGAATATACTTAACTCTTTGTGGGCACCATTTATATTTAAGCTATAAGGTGCTAACGTGTAATCATTTTTTTTTTTTTTTCCAAATCTTAAGTTAGACAGGGTTAAGTTTAAAGCTTAAAACTCTTTACATACTAACTATTACAACTTATTGCAATTTTTTACAGTTCTTTACATATCTGTATAACTACATCTTCTTACAGTTTATAACTCTTTATACAACTCATTGCAATTCTCACTTCTCCTTTTAAACTTCCTACCATTCCTTACAACTTCTTACTATTTGAAGCTATAACAATCATCGTTCTTGATTTGATGCAACAAAAGGGAGGGGGTTTCCCACCTTGAGAACATCAATACCCTTCTGATTGGGTATTAGAGGCGGATACGTGCATGAACATCTCGTATGACAATGGTGTGTTATTCGTTCTAAAAGTAAACCCTTTGGGCAATCTTACGAGTTATAGTTCAATGTTTAACCTTATAATAGCTAAAAGGAAGAGATTGCAAAATATATTCGTGATATCTTATATTTGCCTGCTACAATTTCCAACGGGATTTTGTCCAAAATTTGTATAACTGAAAAAGATAAGTTTGGACTATTTTTTCATATTGGATTGTACAGACTAAAGCAAAATGTACATCTAAACTTCCTATGCTTCGTTTCTATGAAGTAGCAGGTAGTATATAGTTTTCAAATTCATAGTCAATTGAAATTAGTTTCTCTGTAATTTTATAATTTAAAGGTAAGATTGTTACATCGGACCTCCTACTCATCTGGTGGTGAGATTCTTGGAGTATTTCATTTGGATTTGGATTTGAATTTCCAACAGGGGAAGTACTGAGGGCTAAGTACACTTGCTGCTGCTCCTGCGTGGTGTTCCACACACCTTGGGATCCAATTGATGATTCAGTTTACCATGTGAGAAGGGGGGGGGGGGGGGGGGGATCCAAGAGGGAAGTTATATAAGCTTCTATAATACAATCTGCATCATGGGAATTTCAGTCTTATTTACATCGTGTGTTTTAAGAGAATACTACGAAAGTATTTATGCCGGGAGGCAGAAATTTTGAAGGACGAAGCCTCTTTTATTTATTTATATTTTTTTTGGGGAACTCAGTCAACTGAATTTTCTTTATTCTTAATTGACACCTGGTTTGAATTGAACTGCTTATTTGTGTCTTGACATTCAAACTCGTCTCCTCAAAATGTGGCTCCAATTAAGAGATCCGGTTCATGCATATGAGCTAAATTTCAACCTGAAAAATTTTCGGTGCTTTTTTTCCCCCCAAAAAAATGTGATTATATGAATGTTTCAATGCTGTAAATTATAATTAGACTTGGAATAAAATAAACCTATTAGAGTATAAAAGTAGGCATTGTCCCACATTGACAAAAATATAAAGAACATGAAAGTGGGTGTTGTCCCACATTGATAAAATTGAAGGGCTTGACCGCTTGAGCATGTATATAAGCTTGTGAGTTACTCTACCCATTGTCAATTGATTTTGGGTTAAAATTTCATTTGAACTTATATGCATGACTCTTTTGTTTTAAAGCCCATTGATACAAAAAATTTAACTGCGATCCGCTGAATCGAATTAGCCAAGCCCATTTGTTTATTAGGATTTATTTATGAACTAACAAAATATTAGAGAATTTATGAGTATATATTAATTTGACCCGATCAAATTGAAGGTCGTGTTGGGTTGAGGGTCGGGTCATGAGGTCGGAAGACATGATTTTCTCGACCTTGACCCTACCCGACCCTCATGAGGGTCGCAATAACCTTGACCCTGACCTTGCGGGACCCTTGGGTCATCGGATCAAATCCGACTCTCAAATATTCTCGATACAGAAAATGAGATTTTTCACTATATTTCTTTTTTATTATAAAGTTTGACATTAAATATCCTGCAAAACAAAAGGTCAAAGCATCATATATTGGTTTAATGAAATGTATCGCAATTACAAATATTCTAATGTGTAATTTAGTGATTAAAATGATTAGTTCATTAAAATAAATACTCCAAACATTAGAGAGGGCGTGTCAGAAGGTCACAAGCCAGTGAGATTTAGCGAAAAAAGGCTGAGAGAAGACAAGAAAGTAGAAAGCGAAAAAGGCTTTGAACAAATGAAATCCAAAGTATCTTGTGTTGATTATAAATTTTGATATTAAATTTTAAATTTTTTTAAAAAGTGAGGATCAGCAGGTCGGATCAGATGGTCAAAACCTCTACTCAAACTCGACCTTCATCGTAATTGGATACCTTTAATTTAAAAATCAAGGTGGATTGGAGATCAAAAAAGCTGACCCTGACCCTCATATTATTATATTTCCATGAAAAATAAAATATCTTACATGAAAAATATCTTACATGACCGAAAAAAAATTAACGTAACGGAAAGGTTGTCGAAGACACGTCGAGTGCTTTTCCATGAAAAATAAAATATCTAGTGTTATTGTATTTCAAATAATTTATTTTATTTTCCTAGGAATATCTTATTTAATTAACATATTGGCATGCAATTTTGTTGGTGGCGCAAACATGCTGTGTGACGTCCTGCCTTGTAAGAGTGAATAAGACCTGATTATTTATTTGTTTATTTGGTAATAATAAAATAAATTCTTACATAAAATGAAGGATATTCGAAGGGTGAATTATATAGAGTATGTTTGGTAAAAGTGTTTTGAGTAGCATTGGCATTTTGACTAAGTTAATACATTCATAAGGTAATTTTTAGTGTTCGATAATATAGTATTTTGACTAGCATTTCAAATAACGTTTAGCGTTTTAGGAAGCGTTTTTAAAAAGTTAATAGTATTCACATTTTGCACACATTCAAAAGTAGCATTTCATTTTTTTTTACCAAAAAATATCCTTTTGAAATTTTATATTTAGAAATTATCTATATCATTTCATGTCAATTTACATTAATTAGCTAAGCTAACAGCTGATACTGAACACATTTATTTTAACTGCTCATTTAAACAATTATCTGTTAACAGCTAAATTAGAACCGCTATCCGCTACCTGAATTACTGTCCACTACTTGAACTGCTAATTTTTTTGAACAGGGCCATAGAATCAGCAGTCAGCACCGCCATTGATTGAGAACGACTCATCTTGATATTATTAGTGGAGAAATACAAAGGGCAAAGTGTTTGAGAAGGATGTCACCTTCCACCTAATTCTTCTTGATGCACTTCCAATTCATCAACCAAAAAATCCCAATGATTCCTCCGTTAATTGCTCTATTTTTTTCAACTATCAAGCTAATAGTTAATATAACCAGTTATTTGCTAACTAGTTGTTGAATAATGGCAAAATCATTAAAGATAATTTCGAATGAGCATGAATATTTCTTGGGCATTCACAGTAATCTATATCATACACTTGAGAGTATGTACTCTCACTTACCAAGTATACATATTTTTCCAACGTGTATTTGTCATATAGATAAATTTTAATATGCGTCGCTGATGTGACTTATGAAAGTATGTACTCTTAAAAGTATGATATAGGCTTTGGGCATTCACAAAGTTCATTTTGAAAAACAAATAAGTAGCTTAACCATCACCTTGAGAAAGACAGGTCTGCACCCAGTCCTAAAAGCCGTGGGCTGATGACATTAAACTTTCCCGCTCTTCCGACTTCTGACCACCTCTCCAACGCCCTATAAATTATCACGTATATTATGGTGTACATGCTTCCAAAAGTCTCATACATTTTTTGTGTATTTATTATTTATTTATTTTTTAATATAAATTGTCAATGTGACTTGTGAAAACGCATGATATAAGCTTTACAATTCACCCAAAAAACAAAAAAAAATTCACCAACCTCCTATTATTGCCAGTCTAGGTTACGTGTCGTGATCATAGCAATATGAAAAAGAATTTTGTGACCCATATGGATTTGGGCCACCTTCTGACAGGCCCATCTTCTTTACCACAAATACAGAAGGACAAGGACTCATCAGAAGCGACTTTGTTGCATCATTCAAGCATCGAGGTGTCCCCTAATTTGCTCATACAACATGTTGAGAATTGCACCACATTTATCTTCGCACCAATAATATATGTGACAGTGATCCATTTTCTTTTTTTTTCCCCCCTTTTTGTCAATCCGTCTTTCTAAGAATTCGATCTTGTTACGTAACATTCTAAACATATAAGCACTATAATGAAAACTGTTTTTAACATCGATGTTATCATAACAATTGCTTTATGAAATATTTAGTATAGGATCGGATGAAGTAGCATTCTCCAAGACAACTTCGTATCCTGTAGGTGGAGTCTTCTATACTCAAGTTCGTCATCACCATAAGGCAATAGTATGTATGTGAGGTATCCAGAAAGGAAGGGAGGATGAGAGCAATGTGGCAACCTCTTACACTTTATCCTAACACCTATCTATATGCGTTCCATTTGAAGTTTTAAGGAACACATGCATGTTGCGTACAGAATTCAAATTCCGAACGTAAGATAGTCTCACCTAAAATAAACAGTTACACAACATGGATCGGAGTTAGGAATAATCATAATTCACAACAGATGAGAAAGGTTTGTCGATCTTGCAAAGCATAAATGCTCACAGCTGTGCATTTATCTCACTTCACATGTGCACTTCACTAGCTTGGTACAAAACCTTTCGTTGTATCATTTGCATCACCAAGTGATGAAGGGGGGCATTAAATTGGCATAGGCTCTCCATCCCCATACAACCATATCAGAACAAAATTAAAAGTCACAACTGATGAACAGGACGCCAACTAACTCACACCCTTAAAACTCATTTCCACTCCTTCATAAGCCAACAAACCATTCAAATATGCCTATGTTTTCTTGTCTTGGATCTCCAAGCTTGCACTCGTCATGATGGAAGCACAAGAAGTAGGAAAAACCCAGCAAAAGAAGAAGAAGAAGATGATGGCCATGAGAAGACACCGGAACGCAAGGATAAGTTTCTCAGCAACATTGCCTGCGGATGTTCGTGGGGTTTTTGCAGACAACAGCATTTGTGCAGTGCTGTATTCGAATGACCCGTTCATGGATTTGAAAGAATCGATAATCGAAATGATTCGAGAAGTTGGAGTTTGTAATTGGAAGGATATGGAGGAGCTGGTTTACTGTTACATTGCAGTTAATTCTTCTGATGTTCACAGGTTCATTTCTGATGCTTTTCTTAGTTTATTCAGCTAATCATGTCCTCTGTTGTCCGTGTTTCCTTTTTGGGCCCCTCTCTCGTGGTTCAGATATATATTAGTGAGACGCACACTGGGATGTTGTTCGAAGATTACATGACCTTTTGACTTTTTCAATGTTTCTCTTTTTTATTTCTTTTTAGTTTTTTTAAGGGTTAGTATGCTCAGGAAGCACCCTAGTAGAATGTCCTGTTCTGGAATAACAATGTTATGGTAGACTGCCTGTAATTGTTTGTTACTATATTAAGTTATATTTAGATTTAGATTTCAGATTCTGGATGAGTAGTATTGTGTAAAACCTATATGGCTACACGTTTAACATTTATTATGACTTTTGCTAGCATTGGTTTCACAAGATTTCAGAGTCTTCCCAAGTAAAATTCTTAAGTTTAATTCCAAAAGACATAATGTTACTTACCACTTATCATACAAGGCATGAAGAGAGCCTGAATGTCACATCAAACTCATACGAGGGATTACAATGATGTACAAAGTTTATACATGAGTGTTCATCATTCATCCATCAGTTTATTCTTTTCGTCGGGTTGGATTAGATTCCTGAGAAAAGAATGGATTGAAATGAAATGAAAAATTACTGAAGAAATAGGCCCATTGAAAAAGTGTAATCCCAACCAAAAATGTGTACTTGGCCATGATATATGTTGTAGCTAGTGGGATGGTCCCTAAAGACAGCAGCAGGTACCACATGCCACCCATCCGAACCAATGGCCCTTCCAGTAAAGTATGTAAATCTAAAATGATTTAGCTCAGAATGGCATAGGTTGAAGACAACATCAGTACATATATTTTATCACAGTTAGTCTCAAGATAACCTTCATGATTAATTTGAGGAAGAATGTCATCAGACATAATTTCATTGATAGTAATTGCAAGTTACTAATAAAGCCTTAAGCTAATAATAAAGATTGAGATTATGAATATGTCACATCTCATCTTGACCCCGAGCTCCCACTCCCCGTAATCGTAATGTATGGTATTTGTGATGCATATTTCCATATGCATCATTTTTATTCAAGTCCAATTTCAAAGAAGAAAAGGGTCAAAGAAGATCATGCTTGGAAGTGTGCTTATTTGGTCTTATTAAGTGAGTTCAAAGACTCACGACACTATGGAGAGGTCAAAAAGAGGTTAAGCTTTGCTAGAAATTTGGTGCCGAATTCATCCCTGCGGAACCCGATTTTTTGTGACCACTTTTGGACAAGCTCACGTGGACCCACAACTTGAGGGCCCATGTGCTTTTGAAGTTTAAGATTTCATCTTTCAAATAAGCCCAAGTTTGTTTAATTTGGACATCATTTGATTGGGCAAAATATCACTCAAAGATACGTTATGCTGATCCAGTCCAGTCTGAGATAGGTGCATTGTTTGGGCCATAACTTTCAAACCGCTTATCCAAATTGAGCAAATGAGCCCATTCTGAAAACTAGACTTCCAGGGCTTTCTATCAAGCCCAAGAACGCGTGATTTGGCCGAGTATTCTGGAAGTTATGCTCTGTTGAATTGAGGCAGCTGCAAGGATTAATTCTGGGAATATGAAGAGTCTTCGGTTACATGTGATTGTGTGGCTGACATTGTGCACGTTTTGGAGCCTTCTAGATTGGTGTAATCAGCTAAGAAATCCTAGAATATTCCTTGTAACCTCCCCCACCCCTTTTATGATGTGTCTTTCCATTTATCTTAGTCTTTTCATTTTACTAGTTTTAATTGTTAGGAGTTATTTGAGTCCTTTTGTTGTCTTTTGCTGAGCCTATATAAAGGGGGGGCATGTGAGCATTGTAGATCAGATTTCTAAGGCATTTTCAAGAGTAATTCAAGCACCTTTGAGAGTGATTCTCATTTGTGTCCCAAAAATTCCTAGTTCTATATCTTGAATTTGGCTAATTCAAGTGGTGTTCTAGGTTCTCCTTCTTTTCTTTGGAGTGATTCCTCAGAAGAGTGAAGGGAATTAGCCCAAGACCAAGGTGTGAGTGGCTCCGGAGGGATTATCTCATACACAAAGTCTTGCACTATCCATCTCTATCCTGTTTGGTGATATTCTTCATCTTCCCCATCTTTCTCTCTTTTCATTTTGCTTAAGTTTGATTTGAGTTTGATTTGGATCACTTTCTACCCACATATACATCAATTTGTGTCCCAAAAAAGAAAAGAAAAGAAAACTCTGGCTTCATTGATTAATTTTCTTACAGTAATACAATTTCTTTCCCTTGAAAATAAAAGACCTTAATGTATGTATACTACTAAGAGAGGACTCCTATTACATCAAAGAGTCAAGTCAGTATAGTCTATGGAATAAACCCACAGTAACAATGACATACATCAGTGATGCCCACCAAAAAGAAGGTGGATGGCCCTTTCCTAAGTAAAAATCTCCTAAGTTCTTCTGTTAATCAGATGTATATTATCTTGTCAATATGCATATACTGAACCATGTCAATCAAAGAAAAGAAAAGAAGACAATAGTTATGTTGGCTGTTCATTATCACTGTGACTGACAGGCGACGCAGTTGGAACAACCATTGCTGTCAATTGTGAACCAACAAGCTCAGTACCAGCTGCACTTCCACCTCCAATATTAGCTGATTTCGGTAGCAATGGATCAGTCTCCCTTTGTCTTCCACTCCCCCATAAGAAGGAATACAGCCCCACTATGATCACCACCATGCCCAACAAACTGCATTTGTTTGCCACAATCCATTAAAAAAAACAAAAAAACAGACAATAAGACTGCTTACATCTGATCATCTGGAACTATATAGATCCCATTATTGTGGGACCCATATTGAGTCTATATGTTAAATTAGGCGAAGGAGGGGCAGCAAATTACCTTCCACCGGAGAGATTTTCTCCGAGGAATAGTGCTTCGATGAGGGCTATAAAAATGAGTGACAGTGGATTGAACATGGGTGGATAAGTAGGACCCTTGCTGGCAACAGCCCATGAGATTAGATAGAACGATGCAGCAGATGCCAATACAGCCTGCAATAGTAATGCATTTAATATGCCATTAGTTGCTTAAGCATAAGTTGATCAGCATGAAAGCCTAGTTCCACAAATTCCTCCATTGGCAAAGCCTCTTAAGTAGTGCCAGTCATTTTCATAGCAATTAGCCTCAGACAAAAAGAAGAGGGAGCTAGCACTTTAGCACTTTGCACCTAGCACAACGTCTTTTTGATGCCAAAGCGATCACTAACATGCTTAGATGTGACCATACATGTAGAATATTAGTCAAGGACATTTAGCCAAACATTGGGTGCATAGAGTAATTGACCCAACAATCACATCATAATATGTGACCTACTTCAATAGGGATCACTAGCATCAAAGCTAATTGTTGGACCTATGTACATGTGAATCTGAAATGTGGGTGTAAATCTGTCAGACTCCCACCAAGCTAGCATAACTGGTAAAGTATTAAACAATTATTGTCGTAAATTTGCATTTGAATTTTGCCAAGATAGACCTTTATGCCTCGATAAGTATCACTACACACCAATTAAAAATAAATTAAAAAGAATGAACTTACGGAATAAACAATGGTGATTAGTTGAAGATTCCACCCTAATTGCCAAGAAGACTTGCTTCTATCAATACACACACCAACTACTGCTGTTTGAATTGATGCTGATGCACAGGTGAGCATTGTTACCCAGTACTTTGCTGGAAATAACTTCAGTAGCTTCACCTGCCATTCACCCAAAAATTAAAAGGAATAAAAGCTTGAGCTTCCTTTGATATTAGGAACCCAGTTACATATATATATATATATATATATATATATATATATATATATATATATATATATATATATATATATATATATGCCTCAGGCCCAGTTGTATTTATTACATACTTGTACTGTGAACCAGGTAGCATAGGACAAGCAGCTGCCGACGAGTAGGAGAGTGCCACGTGTCCAATTTTGTTTCATTTTGTTGATCATGATGTGATGATGAACATGGTGATTTCCAATGTGAAAAACTTTGCCCTTGTAGAGACTAACTGTTAGGGCTCCTGCAACACAAAGAAGTGTCCCTATGACCTTGATTTTTCCTCTCCTCGTATTCAAATTTAGTCTATCCATTCTGAAACCAAATTAAAAACAATTTCCATCAGATTAACGGTTAATCCTTTACATTCTCGCTCTGTCTACCACTAATACGTTGGTTCTGTAAGATAGGATATAGTTATGATCACATGACCGTGCTAGTAGGACGTACAAATTAACGTTTAATTATCGGATAATTAAATAATCGCGATGCAGTGTCATATGAATAACGGCTAGAATGCATGTAATTAAGAATTAATTAATGGGACATACCTACCGTAAGATAATTGAGAAAATGAAGGTAACGATTGGGATTAAGTTGAGGAAATTTGTAGCATATGTTGCTGTAGTATCCCTAAGTCCGTAGTAGAACATCCCCATTGCCATGGTAATCCTGCATTTTTAATATTGAAAAAAAAGACTAATTAAATAAATTAATATCACAAAGAGCTAGAGCTTAAATTGGGATTAAATTGCTAGGTAACTGTTAAATATATATAAATTGCTCATAAATATGGAAAAGATCAAAAACATTAAAATTATTGGTATTGATGATAATTAATGGATAGTTGGATACTTTCAGCTTTAAAATATCAAGTTAGGAAAATCTAAGATATTGTAACCGTGGGAGGATTTATGGCTCATGATGGTGAGTCGACTTTGACTAGCATTAATAGATTTTTTACATAATCATCCTAGAAAGTAAATTTCTCAAAAAAAGGCCCCCAAAAAAAAATCATCCTAGAAACTGTTCACATTTACCCTAAATGTTAGCTGTTAAATGAGACATAAATCATAGGAGTATAATAATCTCACTTGAATATAATACATATATGCTTAATGATCTTTGATTAAAAAATTTCATATATATGATTAGATATTGTAATAAATGAATTGAATAAATTTACAGGCAATTTAAGTGCGTGAATCTTTAGTAATTTTATAAATGATAAATTTAACCGTATTTTCTTTTACAATATTCATCTACTTCACTTAAACATACATACTAGATAAATGAGCTCTCTCTCTCTCTCTTTCTCCCCTATTTTTTTTTGGGTGGCAGGCATGTATGGGTAATTGTTAAATTATTTTGCCTGAAATCATTCCTAACATGTACATCTATCCTTACGATATTGAGAAATTTTCATGAAATCATCTCCCTTTTAATAAAAAGTAATGTCATCTCATAGACTTACATCACCGACTGAAAAACGAACCTGACTCATTTAGATTCGATAGCATGATCATCTATAAATAAATCATCTTCTCGGTGGGAGATAAAATCCATGAAAAAGTAATACTTATGACACCTATTAGAACAATTGTTAATGAAGCATGAGAAGAACCGAACCAAACCAAGCCAAGCCAAGCCAACTAACCCAGTGATCAAAAGGTGCCTCCACAACATTACCAAAACAAAGCGATTTGTCCCACCTCATCATCACATTCATCTTTGGAATCAACACAAACATGATAATCTGATCTCCAATTAGTTGAAAAAGTGTGAGGTTTATACGTGTCGAATATTATGCTTTTCATTTCAAGGACGCTCATTGCTAGCTGATGTAAACCATAGACGTGGCAAGGAAATAATGAACACGTACAAGGATCGGTCAATTCAGCCGATAAGATCACAGAGAATCATACTCACAATGCTGGTGGACATGCAGTGGCCTTGATTTATGTGTTTGTAGATTATTGGGTGATTATCAGCCTATCATAGTAATGATTCCATCTTATTGATTATTAATTAAAAAAAGATTTAAAAATAAAAAATTAGTTTTTTTAAGTAATTTGAGTAATACTTACGTTCTCTATAATTAGACTTTATTTGTCCCATATTTACTGTCAAAAATATCATATACTATTTTATTGTCGTGGTTGGGTTTCTTCGAACTTTCATTTTGAAAAAAAAAAAAAAGTTCCAAGAGTAATAAATAGAATCCAACTAGATGTGATTCTTTATTACTTCTAAGGCTCATATACTCATAGTACTGAAAATTCATTGGTATTATCCATTCAATTCTTACTTTCATCATTCTTTATATTTGATAATGAATATGAAATGAACGACGTATTTGCTAGCTAGTGAGAGTCTGAGTTCGTGAATTTTTTTTGAAAATGGGTTTTAACATAAAAAAATGCTGGAAAAGAGAATTTCAAGTCATTTTCGTTTTTAAATTTTAATCGACAAACCATTGTTGCATCGGCAAACACTCTAAATAAAATATAGTTAAAAAGATCAAGAACAAGATTATTGACTACTTACCCTGTTAGAGAGGAGAGAAAGATCCAGAATACAACCTTCAAACTCAGCATTGTTCTGCTACCCCTGCAGGACAAAATCACAATTCACATTCACGTAATCTAATTAAAAAACAAAATGACATAAAAATCATCTGAAAATTGGTTTTAAAAAAAAAAAAACTGAAAAATGGGGTGAAAATCAAGGGAATTACAACGGGGAAAAAAAAAAAAAAACCAACCTTTCAAGAAAGAAGGCAAAAGGGGCAATGCAGAAGGCAGCAAGAAGATGGCGATAAGCCATGAGAGCAAAAATGAAGGTGCCTTGGCTCAATATAACCTTTGATAGAATCTGCAACCCGGTTGATATCACTTGAACCATCAACATCCCCACTAGTGGACCCGACCCGTTTACCCGTTCTCTCCATCCCATCTCTCTCACTCTCTCCTACACACTCTGTTTTTCCTCTGTTTTTGAATAGGGGATGTGCCTCTCACTCCGTTTTATAGGGAAATCAAAAGGAAACCAAATACTTGTGCTAACTTCCACGGGCATTAACTTGGTCATAAAAAGAAAAAAAGGTAGATACTGATTTAGAATTGAATTTACGTGGGTTGGACGTCAGCCATTATATCGA
>JAKOGI010000056.1:507500-537500 GCA_029747015.1 Carnegiea gigantea | reverse complement strand
TCAATGTTAAGGGCCTACTTTCTACCCATAATTTTCTATGTACTTCAAGGTTGAATAAATTTTCTACTTTTTTGCATATTTTTTTTAAAAGGCCCGCATATTTTACGCACTATTCTTGAATCATGTAAATTACAGATCTCTACAAATCCGTGTCCTCGACACACCTCTATATTTGTTTATATAAAGTTTTGGGATCATTGTACTATCTTGAGTCGGTCTCTAATAAAGTACAATGAAACTCCTACATGCAAAGAACACTTTATTTGCTGTAATGATATTGCGATATGAGGGGAGATTTAACTTAGTATAAGATTTGTTAATCACCAAATGAGAGTTTAACAATTTTTAGTAATGTATTCACCATTTTTCTCTCTCAAATCAACCCCCCCAACCCCCCAAAAAAAACAAAAACAAATTAAGGAAAAAAAAACCCCACAAGACAATAATGATTTAAAGGCCTAATACTAATGAAGCCCACAAAACAATCCAAGTTCAAAGCCCAAAGCTCAAAACCCATGACCCGTTTTGCAATCAGCCCCACAACGATGTCGCAACAATTAGGGTTTTAATTTGTCCGTCATTCATAAACGACTTCCATTGCAATTTACAAGCAGCCTTGTGCCTCTGCCGGGTCTCCTCGTCCCTCCAACCCAGACCCACCACCTCCGAGGGGAGATAGAGAGTGTGTGAGGATGAAGACGGTATTATCCTCAGATTCAATGGAGATCCCAGAAGGGATCACCATTAAAGTGAATGCTAAGGTGATAGAAGTTGAGGGTCCTCGTGGAAAGCTCACCCGCAACTTCAAACACCTTAACCTTGATTTTCAGCTCATCACTGAGCCCGATGGCAAGCGCAGGCTCAAGATCGACTCTTGGTTTGGCTCCAGGAAGGCCACTGCTGCTATTCGCACCGCTATTAGCCATGTTGAGAATCTTATCACTGGGGTTACCAAGGGGTACCGGTACAAGATGAGGATGGTTTACGCTCACTTTCCCATCAATGCTAGCATTACTAATGGTAACAAGGGTATTGAGATCCGTAACTTCCTTGGCGAGAAAAGGGTATCTATTCTCTCTCTTGCTCTGTCTATGCATCTGTTTATCTGGGTTGCTTGCTTTTGGATTTTCAACGTTTGGGTTAGAATGGAGTTGCCTTTTTGTTTGTGTTTGTGAATAGTTTTGTTGGTGATTTTCAATGAATGCAATTTTTGAATTGGACTTCTGTTTTCTGGTATGATTTTGGCTTCTGTGGGTTTTATATTCTGTTTCGTGGAGCATTTGCTGGAAAATTTCTGATGTTGGTGAGTGCTATTTGCTTATAGCTGATCTTATGTCATCTACTTTGTGAAGAAGATGACTATGCTTGCGTAAAATAGGGGTGTTTTCTTTGTATACTTAAATGTTTGTCACTTGATTGCATTACGAAAATGAGGAGACCTGTTTCATGATTCTAGTGGCTTGTCGTATGTATATGGTTTCATTTCCTGGGCACTGCCTGTCTGTTATTATGGGATGATCGATTTTGTAATGTTTTTTATTAAGATGAAGGATGTGGCTGCAAAGCAAGAATCCCTATTTATCATGTTGCTAATGGTGGCTGGGGGTTTTAGTTCCAGTGGTGATTGTGTTCATTTTGAAAACAAATGAATGGCCTGTTGGTGTTCTTTGAGAATGCAACTTTGATGTTTAAATTTGAGTGTCGTTTTTTACGTGTTCTTCATTCTGTTGCTCTGCTTTTTCCCTTTGTATTTGCATGCTTCCATCAAAGAACTTTATGTTATTGTAAGCTATATTGGACTCTGAAATCATGTGTGTTGACGAAAATCTGTATCTTATTAACATGTTAAGCAAGCTGTATCTGTTACTGGAATAAGTTTTTCCTTAATGTAAATGTACTTTTGCCTTTCAAGTCTATGTTAATATGTGGGTCAAGTATAGTGCGAGATGCTGGCTTGTTTAATTGTGGTGCTTTAGAGACCTGTTATTTTTACTCAGATGCTGATTCTTGATTTATGCTACTGAGTAGCGTTATTCTTTTCATGTTTGCGGTCTTTGGCTCTTGCTTTTGTTGTAAGGGTGCCCTCTACTGCAGTGGGTGTTTTGATGTTGTTGATTAATGACTCAATTTGTTTCCAGGTGAGGAAAGTTGACATGTTGGAGGGAGTGACAATCTTGAGGTCTGAAAAGGTTAAAGATGAACTTGTCTTGGATGGCAATGACATCGAACTTGTTTCTCGCTCTGCTGCTTTGATAAACCAGGTATGTGTTGCGTTCATGCTCTGTACTGCTTTTATGCTGTGATTAGACCTAGCAAATCTAGTCCATACCCGATTCCTCAACTCAAAGCCAGACGCAACTCTGATTCGATCAACCAGAACGAATAGATCCTGACTTCAAACAATCGTATTGACTACAAAACTGTATGACCAATCTTTGAAGCCTAGCTGTACTAGATAAGTTATTCACTATTGCTTCTGCTTGTTTGTACAGAAATGCCATGTGAAGAACAAGGATATTAGGAAGTTCCTTGATGGTATCTATGTAAGCGAGAAGGGAAGGATTGCTGACGAAGAATGAGATCTGAGCAGGCATAGGTTTTATGATAATCCTGGATTCCTCATATTTTCGTGACATACTACTCTTTAGAGTTAAAATTTCAAAGCTCAATTAGCATTGAACAGATTTTATTGGATTCTTGAAGTTTTTCATATTACAATTTTGTGTCGAGATGTGTAATGAAAGGATACGTTTGGCGACTTCTCGGTTGTTTGTCTTGTATTCCCTAATTGTGGATCTATTCTCAACTTGCTGTTGGAAATTTTATCATGAAGTGAGAATTGTGGGAATGATGAATTGAAGATCCACAAAATGCCTACTTTGTCGGATGAGTTGACAAGTTGATGCTTAGTGCCTAATTAGTCTGAGGTCTAGCTGCTTCCTCATCCTACGAATCCTTATGGGCATTTGAACGTATAAGTACTCTGTTATGGCCTCCACATGTTGGAATAGTGCATTTCTGCATTGCTTCTTAACTCTTCAGTAATAGAGTTCCAACCACTCCCGAAAATCCGATCCCAGAACCTAGCATAATGACGAAATAAAGGGAAACCATGCTCCTGTTCTTGGTGTCTTGTTGCTGGCCTTGATCACTTTTGCATTTCTTTGGTGATGGGTCTCCGCACACCAACATTTCCAGCACAGATAGAGAGCTCAGTACTGAGAGTCTGTAGTTGGCCTCCGTTGGGTACTTCTCCATGGAGCTTGTTACAGGACAGGTTTAAGTAGCTAAGGAATGATAAAGCAGTAATGCTAGCTGGGATCGTGCCTGAGATATTATTGTGGTTTCATATGACCTATGTTTCTAGGTATTCTTTCAGCCAGGTGGTTGTAGGACAGGTTCAAACCAACAAGTATCCATTGATTGTTGCGTATTGTAGCTCTTCTGCTTTTAGTACCTCTAACCTCTGAAGTATACTGTGGATCAGACACTGGTACAGGACCGGAGCAGCAAAATGAAACAGTTGAGCTCATGGCCAAACAGCGAGGAGTGCTACTTGTCAAATTGTTCTCAGTGAGGCCAAGGATGCATAGTGGAGCGATTGAGCAAAATTCTGATGGAATGACACCACCTAGCTGATTGGTTTGTAAACTGAGAATTTCCACATAGACTGTAAGGATGATAATCTCCCTATAGATGGGGGGATGATACCATTGAAAATATTTGAGGATAGAAACAAATCTTACATGGACAAGTTTCCGATTAAGGGCATTCGCAGCCCATACCCGCGGGACACTCCCCCCACCCACGCGGGTACCCAGCCCCCTCGCAGCCCCTGCCACGCGTGCCCCTTCCCGCAGGCCTCCTCGGTCAGCCATTCCTCCCTGCAGTCTCTCCCCTCTGTTTTTTTATTATTTTTTTCTTTTTTCTTTTTTTGAGGTTATAAATAATTTTTATATGATTAAAAAAATAGGTTGTGTGTTATGACGTGGGTCCATGGTAAATTTTTTTATTGGATTATTCAAATTGGAGTTCCATGGGTTGGAGAAGTAATGGAATGTAAGTTCCAAAAATATAAAATTTTTGCTGATGTGGCAAGTCAGAGTTCCCTTCAAGACTAGATGCCTTAGATTTCTGAGCTCTTCTAACCAGTGCAGCAATGTGCCTGTGCTGTTATCTTGGCTTAAATCCATACGCCATAAATTGTATGTGATACAATGGAATGATTTTCATAGCGGCCTCCTAGCACGGAATTATATGAAAAATCCAATACTTTCAGCTTGCATAAGGTTTCCTATGACAGCCATGATTGTCCTCCATGAGCATAGTCAAATCCATTTTCGCTAAAATACACAGACTCGAGCATTCTCATGCTTCTGAACCATGCTAGTGAAATTGAGCCATTGAACTGGTTAATTGAGAGATGAAGAAATCTTAGGGAGCTCATTCTCATGCAAAAGAAGACGGGAGTGGGCCTAGGATATCGTTTGCAGAAAGATGGAGCTGCTCCAGACTAAAAAAGCCGAAGTTGAATTGCTGTTAAAGTCTTTGTATATTGCTTATGTGAGAGCCAGTTTGTGCTTAAGGCTCCACGTGGTTCTTAGAAAATTTGATGGAAAGAAAAGTTGAAGACAAAAAATGTGAAGGAAAAAAAAAGTTGGAAAAAAATGAGTTTTTTTTTCTCGTTTAGATTGAGAAAAAAATGCAAGAATTTGGATGAAAAATTGAATATTAATGAACTACTTGAATCATGTTGATGTCATCTAAGCAATCTGATGTTGGAGGAGTTTGGAAATTTTCCTCAAACTTTCCTCACAATTTTATGAGAAAAATTTTATGACTTATTTCTAACAATTTTTCTACCTAACTTTCCTCTATATTTTTTTCTTTGTAATTTTCTCTGAACCAAACATAAGAAAAAAAGTAACCTTCTCAATTATTTTTCTTTCCATTAAAATTTTTAAAGTTCAAACGAAGCCTAAAAGTATCCATATCCCTCTTGAAGAAAAAACTTAAGTAATTAATGAGACATCAAGAGGGATGCAACCTACTTGGGGAGCTTTATCTACATATCGAGTTTGTTGTGAGTGTCAATTAACTTAATTGGTAAAGTTTTTAAAGACTATTACACGGTTTAAGTCCCACCTATACCGAACATTGTGCTGTGCCTCATACGTACAAAAAAAAAACTAAAAAAGATACCGAGTTTGCATAAGTTGGTCAATAAAAATGCTTTCATTCAGGTCGAAAAACTCACGTGGTCCAATTTCAGTCATTTGTCAATTCTTATAATGTTTGTAATAATCCTTTAATGTTGACTTTAAATTCTTACTAGTACTCTATGGCTATGGGTTTACAATGTACTATGTTGCCTTACAATCCACTATCTTTGGAAAGTGAACTCAGTAAGGAAGAAAATAGAAATATTGTAGTCTTTTAATCCCCAAACCACCTCTCTTTTCACCCGCCCTCATATCCACACCCGAAAAAAAAAAAAAAAAAAAAACCCGTCTCTGCACTTACGTAGTAAGTAACATTAATGACAATTAACCCAATGACCCAATTAAGCCCGTCAACTACCAACCACCAAGTCTTTGTTTCCGTTAATTTGAAGGAAAAAGTTCAAGACACAAGACTGAAAGCAGGCACAGAACCCCACAAGCTAAATAGGGAACTTTCATTCATAGCGTCAGCTGAGGGTAAACACTTGACAAATTGGGCCAAGTCTTGTGTGTGTTCATTCAGAGGTACCTTCGTCGTGGGCGAGGGGAGAATCAAGACGCTTAAGGTCAGTTAAGGAAAGGTACAGAGAGAACTCTACTATGGACCTATTCGTTTCAACATTTAAAAATAGCAATTAGCATCCAGTAGCGATGTACTAGCAGTTACTAATGTTTATAAATGACTAGGTACATAGCGATTTGAATCGATAATATGACATTTCTTTATCAGGTCATTTGGTTGATGGCTGGCTAATATAAGATATCTAATGTGTGATCAATGGGTGTCTCTTGTATTCACATTTTAATGGTTACTTGTTCATGGTTTAATGGTATTAAAAGATGCGTAATTGACAGAAGAGCCCCCAAAAAACTTTTCATATCCGCCCTCCTATTTTTGAAATGACATGATTTATGATACTAATTTGAGGGATTAACTTGTATTTTTAAAACAATTATTGAAATTTGTGAGAATAATATGCGTCAACTAATTAAAATGGTTTGTTAAGGTCTAATGAATTGAGTTAGCGCGTCAAGTTTTTCTCTTCTACTTAAGATTTAAGGCTAAACAATGCCCGAAGGATTTTTCAATTCAGATCGACGAGAGAAGCACCCTTTGTCGATTTAGTGGGTCGATCCAATTAACTCCAAGCTGTCCCCTTAATTAGTAGCCATCCGATGAAATTTCTGGGTTACATTCATCCGCGTGCGGACCCACTTCTTCAATCTCTCCCCTGTTTGTTAGTCTCAATCAGTCCGCTTTGATTGGCCCATGAGAAAGTAGGTATGCATGAGAAAAGTCAGATAACTAATCTACAAAGAAGGGTCAACACGGAAAATATTTTGATGAAATGGAGGTGGATAATGTCCAAAAAAACAGAGGGTAAAAAAGACAAGTTGACAAAATCTACAAAGAAATCAAAACAAGCAACTGCAAATCAAGCTGATAATCAATCAGATGATGATTCTTGTTCCAGATAATCCCATGAATTGAAAGCATATGTGCTCCCAAGAATATATGCTATCATTGTCCATATGTGTATATTTTTCACACGTACTGATGTGGCTCTTTTAGGAGTATGTGCTCCTACGAATATGATATACATATTGAAGCTGGAGAGGTAGATAAGACGGTGGAACTCCAGGTCCTTGAGGGGCAATAAAAAGAACCGGTCTTGAATCCATAATCAAGTCTAGTTTTTGGAGGCAAACCAATGTTTGTGAGGTGGTGGTTTAGTTGCTGACCATCCTCAGGCTTACGTTTCTATTTTTAGTTGGATTGTAAGTTGTTCGGTAAATTTTCAAATTGAGGGTACATGGTTATTGTCTAGGTGGTTTTTGGTCTCCATTTCGGGCTAATTATTTTGCTCGAAAGAGGTTGTTTGATGCTTGTTGTTAAATTTTATATATCAATTGGGCAATTAACAAAAAGTCATGTATATAAACTCAAATGAGGTTTCATGTCAAAATCAATTGGTAATAAGTGAAGTAACCCACAAGCTTATACATATGCTCAAATCCTTTTAATTTCATCAATGTGGGACAACACCCACTATCAAATTCTTTGAATTTTATCAATGTGAAATAATACTCACTTTTATGTATACTCCAGCACTTGCATGGACTTGTCTTAGTTACTCCGTGCTTTAAACGTCCATCTAGATCATTCATTCTATTGGTCTTCAATGTCTTGGACTTCATTCAGTGACGGATCCAGATGTTTAAAATAGGAATGTCCATTTATTAAAGTCATTACTGCTGTATAGTATCAAAAAAATTATATAATACATATAATGATAGTCTATTTTGTACAGACATTCCGTTTCCTTTTTTCCCCCTAATTTTCCTTTTTGTATTTCTACATTAGCGGAAAGTTGACAAGTAATAATAATATACCTCATTTTTTACCCCCCTTCTCCAAAAAATTGTGGCACCTCTTCTACTACACCTGTTCTATGTGGTTTTTCATATTTTGAGTTTCGATATATAAACTGAGTTGAAATCGCATAATATTATGAGTACGTAGCATTTATTAAAATTGTTGGTTACATAAGACATATCATTAGTACCAAGCCACCAAGTAATAAAACCAAAAAAGATTGAGACATGAAGTGAACATGTCAAATATAAAATACAACTGCAAATAAACAATTTGAACTAGTTAAACACACCAAAAGGGGAAAAAATAGTATCAAGTTTAAATCAATTATTAGAACCAAGTTAAAGAAAAGTATGCATCATGAACATGTTGCAACTAAACAACTGAAAAAATAAATAATAACAATAAAAGAAAATTAAAGAGATTGGAATTAGATTAAATTAAAAGTCTAGACTCCGAATAAGAAAGGGAGAGAGAGTGAGAAATTTAGACGTGGGTGCATTTAATTTAATTTTACTTTTCTATCAAATCATAACTTTATAACTGTACTTTTAATATTTAAAGAAATTAAAAATATTAATGTATAGGTTGAATATGTTTAAAGTATATCTATAATTTTTTGGATCTAATTTAGGAGTGTCCACATTTAGTAATCCAATCCCATTTATAATTGTTGATGAATTTTTTTTTTTTTTTTTTTTGTGAGGAGGGGTGTGCATGCCAATGAGACAGATCCGCCCATGACTTCATTTCCCCCCAATCTAGACGTTCTCCATGCGAATTTTCGTTTCAAATACTCCGTCAACATAGCGTGTTACATCATCTGATGAGTCAAGTCAAGTCAAATCAACGTGTCCTTTTCTCTTCTAGTTGACTGGTCCAAATTAGTTCTAATCAATCCACCCAAAGCAATTGGATTTCATCTTGGAAGCATTAATGTACTATAGACGATACGTACACCAAATGCTTTGAGATACGAAGTATACTACGTATGATGAACATTATAATGTTGCAATGTATCATCAATTCAAAACTTTTAATTTGTAAAGCTGAAATGAATAACTACAATCCAATAGAAAAGTAATATTTTCTAGAAAATATGTCATCACACTCTATAGAAAACTTTCAATATGTGCAGTTAAAATGAATAACTACGATCTAATAGAAAAGTTATTCCTTTTTTTTTTTTTGAAAAGAGAAAAGTTATTCTTAGGAAAGATACAAAAGATCTAATTTATTAAGAATGTAAATGTGTAATCATGTTGTGATGGTTAATATCAATTTCAATTAAAAAAAATAAAGCAATATGAAGAGGCGGTGTGAGACTAGATTTAGAGCTAATTACCATGTCACAATAATTCTGCGTGTAAGATTGATGGACTAAGCAGTCACACAGATTTCAACATATAAACTAAGGTTTTCCCTCCAAAAGGCAATGTATATTACTAATGTAACTCTTTTGAGCTGGGCTCCGTCAATTGAAAGCTCAACTTAGGCTCGGATTGGGCTCGGCTTGAGGCCGCCAAGTTTGTAAAGTTTAGGCTCGAGTTCAGTCTCGAATGCACAGTGCTTGACTCAGAGCTTGGCTCTGCTCAAAGTTCTTTTTTTTTTTTTTTTGGTTTTTTGCTAAAAAGTTTTCAAATTTAAGGGTACTATCCAAGCTAAATTCTAGATTTTTGCATTTTACTCAAGAAATAAGGAACATAATAAAATTTTGTTGATTCTAAACGTAATTTTATACTTTCCACACAAGTGTAAAAAGAAAAAGAAAATGAATTACCGAGCTGAGCTTTAACCAACCCAAATCTGAAAGCTCCATGAGCCGACTCAATTTCGTCATAACCATATGCGTGAGCTGCAAAGTGTGTAATCCCCTGGTCAACCCTGGGTAGGCTCAAACAATTTGGCTGTGACTTTGGCGAGATGTGGCGATGGGCTTCAGTGCTTATTCATGCAACAAAGAACTTAGATATGATTTCTTCATATAGACAGAGCTTGGGATACATGCATATGAACTTAGATATGATTTCTTCATATAGACACAGCTTGGGATACATGCAAAACTAGCGCCTAAGCTTGTTGATCCTTACCACCACTTGAACATACAAGTAATCCATGGCATCTTCCACACGCTGGAATAGAGCAAATCTCCACTGCTTTTGCAGCACTAAAATGCCGATCACTCCCCAAAATCCAGTTCCAAAACCAAGCATTACAACGAGATAGAACAACACCTTCTCACGGTGATCATCATCCTCTTCTTCTTCTTGTCCTTGCTCTCCTCTGTCAGGCTTATGCGAACTGTGATCTCTTGTGCACTTGTTCGGCAATGGATCACCACACAAACCAGTATTATTGGCATAGATGGAGGGATCATTCAGAGTTTGGAGCTGAGGTCCGGTGGGGATTTGTCCATGAAGATTGTTGTGGGACAAGTTCAAATGGCTCAAGAAACGTAAGGCGGAGACACTAGCTGGGATTGCGCCCTGAATATTATTGTTAGAGAGATCGAGAGATTCCAATGAACTCATTGCACCTATTCCTTCTGGTATTCTTCCAGTGAGGTGATTGTGAGACAAGTTTAAACCAATGAGTTTCGACAGATTCGAGAGCTCCTCCGGTATTGACCCAACCAGGTTGTTGCATGAAAGGTCCAAGTTATATACGTACTCCAATGTCGTGGTGTACAGACGTTCCTCCCCTTTCAACACCTCTTTGGTGTTCTCGTCCTTGGGAAATGGCGCGAAGGCCATGGCACTACCCACCGTAGGCGTCATTCGAGCTGGGACAGATAACCCACGCCCGGCCATGCTAAAAAAGTCGCCGAAACAGCGAGGAATTCTTCCTGTCAAGTTGTTCTCAGCAAGGTCGAGAATCTGCAGCATAACTTGAGAACATAATTGCTGAGGGATAACACCAGTGAACTGATTGGCTCGTAGCCTAAGAATTTGCAACTTTCCCACCAAAAACACCTCTAGACTTGGTACTTCGCCCCACAGCTTATTTTCACCAAGATCTAAGACCTCCAACATCTTACAATTGCTCAATGTAGGAGGAATTTTCCCTTCAAATAAGTTATTGTTCAAACTTAAAAATCTCAAATTCGATTGTTGTCCAAGAGACATTGGGATATGCCCTGAAAACTTGTTGGAGGCCAAGTTTATGAAAAACAAGGGAGAGTTGCCCCAACAATCGGAAGGGATTTTACCAGTGATCGAGTTATTTTGAAGATTTAAGAATTGAAGATTCCTCAAATTACATAATGAAGTGCTAACTTCACTATCTATGATGGAGAAATCTTGTGGTAGAGGCCAATACAAAGAGTTATGTGAGAGGTCTATGGAAGAAATTTGAGAAGGAAAATGCGTTATTGGACCGACAAGACTATTATTGGAAAGATCCAGGGAATCCAACTGAATGTTTCGAGACCAATTTAACATCATCCCGTAGATTTGATTATTCGAAAGGTCCAGCACTTGGAGATTGTGTTGGGTTTCAATCCAATGAGGGAGTTGAGCTTGAACTCTACAAGATCCCATACGAAAGGAACGGAGTTGGAAAGGAGGTATCCAATTAGAACTGAAACTGAAGTTCAAGGGATTGAAGCTTAGGTCCAAAGTATCTAAAGATGAGAGGTTGGCAAGGTGGTAGTTGGACACTACACCTTCCAAGAAATTTGATGACAGAAGAAGATGTTTTAAGCTCATGCATTGCCCTAAGGATTCCGGGACGTGTCCGGTGAATCCATTGTGCGATAGATCGAGCACTTCCAACAAGGACAAGCTTCCAAGTGAGGGGGGAATCTGACCATCAAACTTATTATTTCTAAGACTGACGTATCTCAGAGATTTAAGCTCTCCAACTGAGGGGGGAATCTGACCATGAAAACTGTTGCCTTTAAGATTCAGGTAACGTAGAGATTCAAACTCTCCTAACCAATGCGGCAAAGTGCCTGTGAACCTGTTAGCCATTAGGTTCAGATGCTCCAAATCATAAGTTAAGCATTTGGAGCTATTCTCGTGAGGGCCTGCTATCTCTCCTTCAAGAATGCCATTTTGCGAGAGATCTAATACTTTGAGCTTGCATAGATTCCCCAGGATTGCCCCTCCATCGATGTGGCTGAAAGAATTGCTACCAAGAGATATGGACTCAAGGGCTCTCATATTTTTGAACCAATGTGGGATTGAGCCGTTGAATTGATTATCTGAGAGGTCGAGAAATGTTAGGGAGGTCATATTGGCCAAACAATCGGGAAGCGTACCTTGGATGAGGTTGTGTGAAAGATCTAAGTGCTGAATGGTCGAAACCGAAGTTGAGTTACAGAAAGCACGAGACAAGTACAGAGGATTACTTAGAGAAGAAGCTACAAGCCGCAGGTCCAACAGAGAAGGAAGCTTGCTGAGTGCCTGTAATGAGCTCTCTGCAACAGTAAGATTGACACCGCCCATGTTTACAGATTGTAAATGAGAGAGCCCCGATATCCAACTGAGATCATTTGCAATGACAGCGTCAGAGGACTCTATGTTGCTACAGGTCAGATCAAGGGCCAGCAGTCTGGTTAGATTGCCGATCTCAGGAGGCACAGCCTGGCCAAATGATGCTCCAGAGAGGTTAAGATACCTCAAATGCTTGAATGAGCCAATGAACTGGGGGATGGGGCTCAATTGGAAATTATTGCCGCTCAAATCCAAGTACCTCAAATGTGTTAACTCAACCAAACTTGGGTCCAAAATTGTGCCTCTTAGCTCAATGTCCTCGTTATATCCTATGGAATGTGGAACATAGTGCACGTTGCGCAAATCAAGGTGGTGGACTTGACCAGTAATGTTGTCACACCTGACTCCATCCCAATCACAGCAGTGTTCTCCTTTCCATGAGGAGAGACGGTTTGCTGGATCCTCTAGGCTGCTCTTGAACTTTAGGAGAGCTTCTCGTTCGACTGTGAGGCACCCAGAGGCGAGTCCTGACCCAGACACATGCCAACCTCGCTCTAAACCCAGGTGAAGAAAGAGTAGGAAAAGAGCAATGGTTATCGAACAAGATGTTCCCATGATTAGAATGGTATATTTGAGTGAGTGAGATGGCTTTTTTTGAGGTTGGAAATGTATGAAGGTGATCAGATGGTTTAAATAAGGTGTAGTCTCAATCAGTGTCTGTGTTTTGCTTTCGTTCATCTATGATTCGAAAATTCGTACTCTATGTCCCCCCCCGTTTCCTAGAACGTAGGTAATGCGACGACTAATCGATGATAACTAAGGGCCACATAAAGGAAGCATGAGGGGATTATTTTTTCCTCAACTAAAACGGACGCCATCACTAATTTGCTGTAACTGAAGTAAATGTGGAAAAGAACTGAATATTTTTGAATAAATTTTTCAAGAACAAAGGCCCACACAACATTTTCTAGTTACCAAAAAAAAAAAAGAAAAGAAACCCACAAAATTTTGACACAATCAACTGAAATTTGGTCTCGTTATGGTCCACAAGTGCAACTCTATATGGCTCGTTAAGCTAAGCCAAATATTGATTCATAGAATCTTGAGTATGCCCTATTAGCCCAATTATTTGGTAGCCCATTTATTGTAATTGAGTCCCCCACCACCCCAACCCCCCCTCTCTGAGCAGAGTTCCACGGGGCGAGACGGTTTACTGGGAGTCTGGGACATCGCCTAGGCTACTCTTCAATCTTAATTAAGAGATAGAGCTTCTCCTTTAGTTGTTATGCACCCAGAGGTGAATACTACCCCAATCCCAAGCCAACCTCTCTCCAAATCCAAGTGAAGGAGGAGGAAAAAACAAGACATATTAAACATGGCATTCTCAGTGTCAAAGGACCACAAGAAGGCCCTTTTTCCTCTCTCTGTCCCCCCCCCCTCTCTCTCTCTCTCTCTTTCTGTTGGGGAGGGGGCCTTTGTGTGGGGTACACTCGAATCAGGAGTGTAATATAGGTAAAGACAGAGGGTGCTTCATGTTAGCAATTTAGATGGTGCTGGAAGATGAAGGACATACCTTAGTAGGGAAGCGTGGAATCTCATTGCTCAGAAATCGCCCACGAAACAGCATGAACAATCAATCGGTGGTTACTAGAGTTAGGTTTGAGCAGGACCGGGTATCTGGTCAAAAAAATGAAACTAAGTCTAAAAAACTGGAACCGGTCCCAATCCCGGTTGGAACTGGGTCCAGAACTTTTAGAACCGGTCCTGGAATCGGTTGGGACCGGGTCCAGAACCGATTACCTGGTTTCTATTTTTTTTCTATTTTATTTTATTTCATTTCATTTAAATTTTAAGCTTGCAGTTGTGACTTTGTGATAGAACCAATACACCCAACAAGCTAGCTAAAAACTGGAACCGGTCCCGATCCCGGTTGGAACTGGGTCCAGAACTTTTAGAACCGGTCCTGGAATCGGTTGGGACCGGGTCCAGAACCGATTCCCTGGTTTCTAATTTTTTTCTATTTTATTTTATTTCATTTCATTTAAATTTTAAGCTTGCAGTTGTGACTTTGTAATAGAACCAATATACCCAATAAGCTGGCTAATCGATCGTTCAAAATCAAATTTAGTAGGGTGGCAACTAGGCATCCACCATGCATTAAACTTTCATCCAAGCATTTAAAAAAAAAAAAAATTACCATCTTCTCATAGTATTATACATAACAAAAAGATTTAGCCATATCAATGTATACCCAAAAATCATAGCGGCATCAAGAGAACAACACTTGATATCAACGGATTACAGGGTAACTCAGACATTTTTTTTAAAAAAAATAATTTGCACCAGGAAACCGATAACGGATCCAGTTGCGGTTCCAAGTTTTTAGGACCTGACTGTAACTGGTTCCAGGATTTTTGAAGCAGTCCCGGACCCACTTCAACTGGGTCCGAGTCCGGGTCCAAAATCGAATACCCGATTTTTTTGCTCAGTCCTAATTAGAGTCACCGTTGAATTCATATCCCCAAACCCAGACCCCACATGATGGCAAGATTAATGTGACAGAGAGTAGAGAGTCGAGAGCGGATTAGGGAGTTTTTGCTTACTAGCTATGTCTCTGAATCCCTGATTTGACCTTCTTAAAATAACAGCACAAAACTTGTAACTAACAATGAGTAGCTAATATGAATTATTAATTCATAATTAATCATTTTGTAACCGCCCACTTAATGTGGGTCTATGTGATCATTACATTCGGTCAATAGCTCCCCTCGGTCATATAAACTACAAGTTACACATCTCTTAGTCAACTAATCTCTTCACGTCTCATACTGGAAAAAGGGTTGCGACCAAAAAGAACTAGTAGTGTTATATCAAGTCATCATCTAATTGACATAACACTTTCATAAGCTAGATAACAATATTCCGAATCATTTAAAACATCACCAACAGCATACACTATCCTTTTATGCCTATCGACATATTAAATGATTATATACTGAATATAATCGTCCGGGCTTGATATAGTGATGGGAAAAATGATTTTTCCTTAGACAATTAAAAATGATCTATCTTAGCGCAACTGCTTTCCTAATATGTTTTGCTAGATCGTATATATCTCAGCCCTTGGATAACACATTAGGATAGCAACCTCAAGTTTTGACTTTATATCATAATTCTAAGTCAAACAAGATTGCCAATAGAGGTCACACAGTGACAATGAAACGGAATTTAGTTGTCACTCACTAAATAGGTCGACATCTAGCACACACAGCATTATTGTGTTATGGCATAACTTCCACTAACTTGGGCGTGTCACTCTTCTATGTCATGCGAATCATAAGCCTAACGTTTATCTAAAAAATCGACCTGAGCCATTAGATCAACATACCTAATGTTTATCTTGGCACTTAAGATTCGACTCTAAGGCTTCAATATGAAATCATTGTACTTCGTATTTGACTTTCAAAAGTCTCATCTCAAACTTACTAAGGCCATTAGCTAACTTATCATTCATACAAGACAAGTATAATGATAATTCAATATTACACATACCTAGTGTTAATATTGAAAAGTCTCATCCTGCCCACTACTTAAGTGGCAGAGTGATTGCCTGTGTTACTAGGCCAATCAAAAGCCTAGTGACATTTCAATATGTTTAACATGCAACAATAAATCATGAGTACTTCGCTCATTTATTAAAAAACACGTCCATCACATAACAAGATAAATCCAAATACTAAATTTTACGAATTCCTAGACTCAACATATAAATTCACAAATTTTTGAATAAGATAATCTCACATAAAAATTATTGTAAGACAGACTCCTTCAAGAATAACTTTTTAAAGGTTATAGGTTGACTAACAACATGTTTCAGAGTGATTTTTAAAGTTTGGGGTGACTAATAGTTCATCTGTGGGTGATTTTTATTACAGTCAGCCCCTAAATACACTATTAATCATCCCACTTAAGTCACCATAAAAAAATATTTATCTTATGATATATCTTATGTAAAACTGCCTCACATAAGACTTAATATAAATCAAATATATACAAACTAATAGTCTTATCAATTACACTAATCTCATGTACCTACTCAATGTATCTTCCAATATGACACTACTTGATAAGTAACCCAAACACATACCGATAAAACCATTCCTAATATCAGACAATTTTACCTACCAATAAAACCATTACTAATATCAGACAATTTTACCTAAAATAATTTAATAAATCATTACTAAATATCAGACAATTGTACCTAAAATAATTTCATTTCATATCATATCATGAATTATGATTAATCACCCACTACCTCCTAATTCAATTATTGATATTATCCCTGTTCTTAAGAAGCTACCAAAACACCACAAAGAGAAGACACACACAAAAGAGTATCCAAAGAAAACAGCTCTACCAAAACAAGTTACGCAAATCCTAGTCTCTCTTCTCTTCTTTTCTATCAACTTAACCAGCCCCCCATCACATGCATCGTCTGCTATTGCTGTCAATATCTAGTGCCCACTTTGTTCCTGTCGCCCCCTCTGTCTCAGCATTAATTGGCTTCTTCTTCTAAGTTGTTGTCTTTTCACACAACTGTATCAGAGAAGAAATTTTGTCTGAATTTGATCTAAATTTATCTGAATTTAAATAAACTATATCAAATAAGAAATTCAGTCAAATTTTTAATCAAATGCAATATATTTCATTTTCATACTGATTTAATCTTATCGGATCTATCCAATCTGAAATAAATTAGGTAATATTTGATTTAAGTTAAACCAAAGTTTTGCCACCTATCATTCTTATATTTGACTCTCTCTCTCTCTCACACACACACACACAGACATATCAAATTCAATTCCACCACTTCAAGTCTCCAACTAGCAGCAAAAACAATTATCTTCTCTCTTCCATGGCTATGGTTACTGCTGAAAGCAAACTGCTTCGTTGGTTAAGCACTATTTTGGCTCTTATGGGGGTTTTGGGCACCCAAATTGGTGTGAATGGGCGTATGATTAGTGTCACAAAATCCATATCTTTTCCAGAATTCAGCATATCTGTTAACCCCAGGATTATGCATGATGTTAAGCTCTTAGGAAGTGCCAAACTCTCGGATGACAAACGGAGCATCCAAATCCCTGACTCCGATGATTCCGACGATCTCCGACATGAAGCGGGTCGGGCCATTTACTCTTCACCCATTCGGGTCTTTGACCCTAATACCCATACACCTGCTTCTTTTGACACCACCTTTTCTTTCCAGTTCAGTAACTATACCTTGCCTTCTAACCATGACGCAACAGGAGAAGCTCATGGAGGTAACAACTTCAAAAATCTTTTCCTGCTTTTATTTAAAATAAAACATATTCAAAACAATGCAAATTCGAATATGTGACACTTTCACAAATTCCTGTTTTTCCAGCCCTAATTACATTTCTCTTACATCTCATTGTTTATAGGTGAGACAGTCTCGTATAAAGTAAGCTTCTGAACTAGTTGAGTGTTGTGTGCAGGGAGTGGATTGACATTTTTAATTGCCCCGGATGAGTTCACGGTGGGTCGACCCGGCCCATGGCTAGGGATGCTCAACGATGCCTGTGACGACGACTATTACAAGTTCATAGCCATTGAATTCGACACGAGGCGAAACCCGGAGTTTGGGGACCCAAATGACAACCACATAGGCATCAACGTAGGGAGCATTGTATCCAGGATCACCATCAATGCCTCTGACTATGGGCTCTCCTTTGAAGATGGATCCATCCACCGGGTCAGGATCTCCTATGACGGGTCCACCAAACGGATGGACATCTGGGCCGGGTCAAACTCCGATTATCTCTTAAGATCAGTGTTCTCTAAAGAGATTGATATCAGCCCATATCTTTATGAGTACATGTTTGTGGGGTTCTCTGCTTCAACTGGAAACAGAACACAAATACACAACATTCTGTCTTGGAACTTCACTTCTGCAACCCCAGCTTTGCTCAAGTACCCATCAACTCAGACTTGTGAGGGTAAAATCTTAATGGGGAAAAACCTAGCTAATGATAATAAGATGCCCATTAAAGAAGAAGGGCCATCCACCACTTTTCTAATCTTCATTTGTGTGGTTGTGCTCTGTTTGTTTGTTTTGCTTAACCTTTACTGCAATAGCAAGAGATCAAGATATAGTAAAGGATCCGCTTTTCTTGGGCTATCCGAGAAGAAGCACCGGCCGAGGCCGCCAAACCGGCCAAGGCGGTTCACGGCGGCTGAGTTGTCCTTGGCCACCAAAGGGTTCAATGATTGGGAGATTTTAGGCACTGACTCAATTGGGGTTTTGTACAAAGGGGTTTTGCCAAATGGATGTAGTGTTGCTGTCAAGCGGTTCTCAGTGCAATTCTTGGGCTTTCTAGGCATGGATCGGAGGCGGTTTTTGAAGCGGGTTGGGTCACTTAGTCGGGTCAGGCATCCCAGTTTGGTTCCGATGCGAGGATGGTGCTATGATACCAGGGAGTTCATGGTGGTTTATGAGTATATGTTCAATGGCTGTCTCGATAAATGGCTGTTTGGAGTCGGAGTTTTACCCTGGAATCGACGTTTCAAGGTGATAAAGAACGTTGCAAATGGGTTAAATCACCTACATTCACATCAACTGGCGCATAACAACGTTCAAGTGAGCAGTGTCTTCCTTGACGTGAGCTTCAAGGCCTTGTTAGGTGATTTTGGTCTAGGTGACCCAATCGGAGTTGAACCAGCATCTAGCCGGAGCATAGATGTGTTCAACTTTGGCATCTTCATGCTCGAGGTGGTGGCCGGAAGGAAGAGAAGAGTGGAAGACACAGGTCGAGATGGGCTGGGTGAGGATGAAATGGATCTGTTGGATTATGCATGGATTATGCATGAAAGAGACGCGAAGATGAAGATAGTGGACAGAAGGATGGGGTCTAGCATTGATCCAGAGCAAGCCATTTGGGTTGTCAACATCGCGTTGCTTTGTACATTGTCCGAAGCCATGGGAAGGCCTAAGATGGAGGATGTAGTCAAGTTCTTGAAAATGGATGAGACTTTACCAGTGTTACCATCAAGTCGTCCCATTGTGTTGTTTCCCTATAATAGCGGTCCCACGCTTTGTGGTGGCTATGTCTGTGCTCCGTTCAAATGAGGGGTAAATTCAAGAGCTATTGCCCATTGGAATTCATGTACAAAGAACAACAAATTGATGAAATGTAATTTATTTAGCTGATTACTTTATCCATACACATTCAATGAATGAAAGAAATGTGACATACCATGGAATGGAAATATGGAATGCAAATGAGAAAAGAAATTAGCTAAGACGAAAGGAAAATGAAGAACTACTCTCCACTCATACAATCCATTCGAACAGAAGCAGTGAATAACAAAGGAGAGTTTGTGCAAAACGTCCTGTCTGAAGACGATGACTAAATCGCATTCCAACTTAAGCAAAATCGAAAACCCTCCATACGCATTCGATGAATAAATTTTGACATACCATGAAATGGAAATATGGAATGCATATGAAAACTGAAATTAGTTAAGAGGAAAAGGCAACTGAAGAACTACACTTCATTCACACAATCCATCCCGAACAGAAACAGCGACTAACAAAGGGGATTTTGTGTAAAATGTCTTGTCTGAAGAAAGATGGCTAAAATTGCATTCCAACCTAAGCAAAATCGAAACCCTCCATACTTCTTTGGTTCATAGCAGATAACATAAAAATTCTAGATATACCAAAACTGAGAAAATCACCAAAGACACATCGTAATCCCGATGATAATCCAAGCTTCCAAGTACTCAACGGTTGGCCTTGGCTACTCTTTCAATCTCATCCTTCTTCTTGATGGCATAGCTGGAAGATCATAACAAGACACAATGTTTAGCTTTGGTGAGTAGAAATGCTACTGCTAGGCGTTGCAGTACTGAAAGAAACATATCATTTCTAACGTAAAAGCAAGTTCAAACAACAAATTGCTAATGACACACATCAACATCAAAATCCACACAAGGATGAAGGGCCACACCTGTTAGATGATCCCTTTGCAGCATTGATAAGTTCATCAGCAAGGCACTCAGCGATTGTCTTAATGTTCCTGAAAGCACTCTCACGGGCTCCTGTTGTGAGAAGGTAAATTGCTTGGTTGACGCGCCTCAATGGAGAAATATCAACAGCTTGACGCCTCACAACACCAGCTGAACCAATTCTGGTAGCATCTTCTCTTGGCCCACTGTACCACGATTTGGCAAGTTATAATTAGCAGAAGAATGATGCAACAAACAGATCTCAATTGAAATGACAAATCCATAAGCATCGTACCCAGACCAACAAAATAAAAATTCATCCATCAGGGCTTTCAGCCACATCTGTTACAATTTACCTGTTGATGATGGCATCAACGATGACTTGGATTGGGTTCAAGTCGGTCAAAAGGTGAATGATCTCCATAGCATGCTTCACAATACGAACAGCCATCAGCTTCTTCCCATTGTTGCGTCCGTGCATCATCAAGGAGTTGGTCAACCTCTCTACAATGGGGCATTGAGCTTTCCTGAAGCGCTTCATTTGGTACCTCCCCGCAGTGTGAGGAACATATGTGGCATGCTTAACAGGACTCACCCCAATGTAATCTGCCAAAGCCATGTCATGTACCTACATGCCAACAATGTCACTTACATAGGAGCCAGCGGAAGAATGCAAAGAAAATTGCATTGGACGATATAAAACATAAAGATTAAGAATTGTCATTGAACATGCTCAAAACATCTAACATATCTTCTTTCATAAGCATCAAAAATAATAACCCAGCTACAAAGATACATCAGAGTTAAACTGAAAGCACGACAAGGAGCTAGTGGCCAATGACATTTGACAAGTTCCGGCTGTGAAAAACAGGTAGTCCACTGCCATAACTTTTCATTACATTTTCTTATATAGTTGGCAGTCTTGCGCTACACACAACACCGTCAAAGTACTAAAATCAATGTAACTAGATCCCCAGCAATTCCATCGTAGACAAACTCAGTAAAACGATAACGACTTAATAAGATTCAGCATAAACTGACGATGTAGCCTGATAAAAAAAACTAAGAACTACACTCAATCAATAGCTAACATAAGCTACAACAAGTGATTATGGCCAAAAAAGAGAGCACATTTGTTGTATTTGCTCTTTCAAATCCTGCTTAATTTTAACTCGGCAAAGCTCAATAGTGGCTATGCTTCAATCTTTCATTCCAGTTGATACAGACAGCAAAATCGTAAATTCAACGATTTTTCCATGGTAAACAGCCGAAGCAGCATCAGTCAAAAACTAGTACTTCGGCCAAACACCAATCTTAACAAGGACTTGAAAAGATTCATCCTGTTCCAAGTAAAGGGTATAGAAGACGCATACAATACCAAACTCCTCGAAAATTAAACCGAAACCAAAGCTTCAGCTTTAAAATCAAGACACAATACAAGCTAATCGACAATCAAAATCGCATCCTAGACTGCATTCTTCAAGCAGATCTTACAGAAAACCAGAAATACATACGGAAGACAGAGAAACGCAATCAAGCCGATAGATCAAGTGTAAACTTTGAAAGACGAAAAATAAGATGAAATAACAGAGATGAATGAACGAACCGTGACATCGTCGAAGCTCCACCTGCCGAAGAGCTTGACTTCACCCTGCCACGCCTCCGTCGATGCCTCAACATCTGTGGCCGCCATTGAAGAGCTTGAGTAGAGAGACGCAGAGAAGACGGAGAGAGAAAACACAGCACTCAGCCCTTTGGAAAACCCTAGAGTGTGAAATAGCCGCGCGATATATATGTGTGTGGAACGATACATTCCTATGCTGTTGGATGTATTTAGACTTGAAGGGCTGTCCTTTTCGCAGGTAAATTGAGTTGCTAAAATAATAAAATATGTTAAAATAAGTTAAGGTCAGTTGAGGTGGATTAAAGTTGGTATTTTTTTTAGGTAGGTTGAAATAGGTTGAAGTGGATTAAAGTAGATTGAAGTGGATTGAATTTGATATATTTTTTATGAGGTGAGTTGAAGTGGGTTAAAATAATGAGAATGTAATTAATATGTGATAATTTATGAAGTTATCAAAATTGTGTGGAATTTTTGTTTATTCTTTTTGTTTATTTTTTATTTTTATTTTTTATTTTTTATTTTTATTTTTTATTTTTTATTTTTTATTTTTAATTTTTAATTTTTTTACTTTTTTATTTATTTTTTTTTGGAATTTTCTATAGCTTTTGTTTGGAATAAAACTAAAAAGATTAAAGTAAATTGGGGTAGATTAAAGTAGATTAAAATAAGTTGATTTTTTTTATATGATAAATTAAATTTTGTTAAAATAGTAGAAGTTGATTGAAGTGGGTTGAAGTAAATTGAATTGGATTGAAGTAGGTTGAAATAGATTTAAGTGGGTTGAGATTGGTATTTTAAAATTAACCCACAAAAAGAACATTTTGAATATTACCCTATTTTGGCCCAACCATGCATGTCCGAGTCCTAAGAGCCCAGCCAAATATGATTGACAACTACATGACTCAAAATAGTCCTCAAGGCCCGTTCATGATAAGATATAGGCCATGTTCGGTAAAATTAGCTGTTTAGGTAGCGAATAGCGGTTCAGGTAGTGGATAGTGTTTATAATTTAGTTGTTAATGAATAGCTATTTAGATGAGCGGTTTAAACCAATGCGTTCAGTAAATTTATCTGTTAGGCTAGCTGATTAATGTAAATTGACATAATAGAATATAGATAATTTTCAAAGATAAAATTTTTAAAGGATATTTTTTTGTTAAAAAATATGAAACGCTACTTTTAAATATCAAACATTAATACTATTAACTTTTCAAAAACGCTACTTAAAATACTAAATGCTACTTGAAATGCTAATCAAAATACTAGCCTGCCGAACGTTAAAAATTAACTAATTAATGTATTGACTTGATCAAAACACTAAACGCTACCCAAAACGTTGTTATCGAATACGACCATAGTAGTAGGAGACATAGTAGTAGGTTACACAGAGTTTGTAAGAAATTGTAAGAATCATATAGAAACTGTAAGAAGTATAAAGAAGCTGTAAAGAATTGTCATGAGATGTAAAGAGTTGTAAGTAATTATTGAATTATTAAAAAATTGTATATAATTTTTAGATATGTATGCATAATTGTTGGTCGTTAATTTATGATTTGTGAAATAGATCATTTCATGAAAGTGAATTACGTGTAATATGTTAGTAATATTTATGAAATTAACTTTATACCGTCACTAAACAAATTACATTATACAAACAAATTGTGTTTTTTTTTACAATTATCATTTTGGATGAGAATAAATAACATTGAAATAACATAACTAATGAAAATAAAATTTTAAACAAATTAGTTAAATGACAATAAAATATCGTCAGACCCACAAATTTATAAAACCAAATATGTTTTACACTTGAGGTAGAAAACATTGTCTGCCTGAAGGATTGATGGAGCAATTCAACCATTGGCACTCACTTTTACAAATGACAATTGAGAGAACAATTGTAGTACTAAAGAGGAGATGGAAAATGTTGGCAGACAAGATGTCTCATATGAGACTGAAGCAGCAGTTCAAGACAATCATTGCTTATTATTCTGCACGATTTTATTATTCTCCATGAACAGACACAACAATCTTAGTAAGGGATCCAAATGTGGATAAGTCATCCAATATTTGTACAATGATAGCAACAAAATTGTTATGGATAAACTTATGGATGAAATAGTTGAAATATTTTCGTTACTACAATATGAATACAATTTTTGTATTATAATTTCAAAAGCATGTTAATTTATTTTTCTCTATAATGGCGTATATGATTCACGTCGAAACTCAAATATAATTCACATCATTAAATTTTGTTTTTATGTTTATATAAATATTACATTTATAAAAACATATCGATTTTTCATATTAGTAGTGTATAAACAAATATACAAATTTCCATAAAATATGAGGAAAAAAGCTAGTACTTGGCCCAAACATCAACCTTAACAAGGACTTGAAAAGATTCATTCTTTTCCAAGTCAAGAGTATAGACGACACATACAATACCAAATTCCTCGAAAATTAAACCGAAATCAAGACTTCAGGTACAATACAAGCTAATCGATAATCAAAGCCGCATCCTAGACTGCATTCTTCAAGCAGATCTTACAGAAAACCAAAAGTAAATACTGCAGAGATAGAAACACAATCAAGCAGAGAGATCAAGTGCAAACTTTGAAAGACAAAAAATAAGATGAAATAACAAAGGCCATCAAAAGGGGGAACAATTAATGAACCGCGACATCGTCGAAGCTCCACCTGCCGAAGAGCTTGACTTCACCATGTCACACCTCAGTGGGTGGCTCAACAACATCTGCTGCAGCCATTGAAGAGCTTGAGGAGAGAGAAAGCGATGAGGCTAAGAAGATAGAGAGAAACCCTAATTCCAGGTGTGGAATAGTTGGGAGTAGGAAAGAGAGGGGCGGAAGGAGCGGGAAGGAGTTAGAATGAGTTGAATGAAGTAAGAGACTTGATGTAAGTTACGTATTTTGTTTTTTTATGTAATTTTTTATTTATGATAGTAATTACCGATGATTAAAATTTTTAGACTGAAAAAATATTTTTTTGTGTTGCCTCGAGTTCGAAATATTATTTCATGGCTGTTGTTACCCCCAAAAAATGTAATTTTCGTCATTGGTAAAACAAATTGTAGATGTATTTTTTTCATATATTAACCAAATACAAACAACGAAAAAAATACAAATATGTTTAGGCCCTATTCTTTTCATTGGTACATCCAAATTTACTAACCTCAATCAACTTCAACTCACATCAATTAACTTCAACCCACTTCACAAATTTTAATAAAAAAATACCAACTTCAACCAACTTCAACCCACTTTTTACTATTTAACCAGCTTCTAACCATCATATACAATTTTAACTAATTTCAAATCACTTCAACCCACTTCACAAACTTCAAAAAAAAAATACCAACATTAACCTATTTCAACCCAATTTTTACTATTTTAACGAACTTCTACCAATCATATAAAAAAATTTAATCCACTTCAACCAACTTCAACCCACTCCATGAACTTCAATTAAAAAAAATACCAACTTCAACCCACGTTCCATTATTTTAACCAACTTCTACTCATCATACAAAAAAATATATATTCAACCCTCTTCAACCTACTTCAACCAATTTTAACCTACTTCAATAAAAAGATAGTCACTTCAATCTATTTCAACCCACTTCTACCAATCTTAACCAACTTCATCCATTTACCAACCCATATTTTCCAATGAAAAGAACAAGCTCTCAGTACACAGAAACAATCATCTGCAATTTATGTGAAGAACTTTCAATATTTTGTTATTAACACACACAGAAAAAAAAATATCTGCTAAAAATACACATACAATAAATCTGCACTTCCTGTCACGAATTAGAAACAATGCCAAAAAAAATTTGCACATTCTTTCATTATGCTAGAAAAAACATATGTAATTTCTATCACAAATTACAATGAACGAAAAATAAATCTGTTACACATAGAGCAATAACCATCTACGCTTTGGTGACCTATAACAAATCTTTCGTAACCAATGCAAAAAAATTTATATGTTTAAGCAGCTCTTCTATATACAGAATCAAACTCAAAACATCTAACTGTTACAAAAAAAATATAATTTTTGCTTAACGATGCAGAAAAAAATTATTATTGCTTCAATATATATAACAAAAATTACATCATCTACAATTTCCGACATGACGAACAAATATTTTTATAACATCTGAAAAAATAAATAAAACTTTTCGTAGTTTTTATTAGGCTATTCGTACACACAATTACATATATTATAAAAGTTTTCAAAATAAAGAAAATAGTAGTTATATATAGAAGTAGCAAAGAGTAGGTGAGTGTGGTTCGGAGTGGAAGTGGGAGTGGGATGGAGTGGGATTTTTTTTAAGTGTGGGAAGATGTGGGAAAGGGGGGTAAGAAGTAAGTATAAGTGGGAAGGAGTGAAATGGGTTTATTAAACCGCAAAAAGAATAGGGCCTACAACAACATACGCTTAGCAAAATCCTAGATTACGAAATGAAGCTGCGTCATACATACATATATATATATATATATATATATATATATATATATATATATATATATATATATATATGTATCACTGTCTCTTGCAATGTTGCAGGATGGGTTTTAGATTTAATATGGCCCAACCCACATTGCAGTTTATGGGCCAACTATGCATGTCCAAGCCCCAAGTGCCCAAAGTATGATTTTTTATTTTTATTTTTTATTGACCTAGAGTATGAGTAACACTCAATTATGGGAAAATAGTTTATGCAACATATTATATTAGGTAGACCTAACAAAATCTTATCAAATTCAAAACCTTGATCTGAATCAACTCAAAAATCTTGGATTATGACAAAAATATATTAGCCAATACATAATACTATCATAGCAAAGGGCAAACAAAAGAAGGAAAAAGGAAAATTTAAAGTTAGGATCAACGTTAAAGACTTAAGGTAGGTCAATTCAAGCAACCAAATAATTTAGTTGTAACATGTTACATTAGGTAGACCTAACAAAATCTTATCAAATTCAAAAACTTGATCCGAATCAACTCAAAAATCATGGATTATGACAAAAATATATTAGCCAAATACATAATACTATCATAGCAAATGGCGAAAAAAAGAAGAAAAAATGAAAATTTGAAGTTAGGATCAACGTTAAAGACTTAAGGTGGGTCAATTCAAGCAACCTAATAATTTAGTTGCAATTTGTATGATCAATGTGAACATTAAGTGCAATTAACAGTGTCATTGGCCGTTAGATCATGTTTGTGTATTGTATGTAGGAACTTATGCAATGACAGGAAAAATCAGTAATGTATATTATACATTTAGAAGTGTGTATTCCCACTTGTCACGTATATATATTTTGTCAACGATGACACTGCTACCATTGAGGAGCTTGAGGAGAGAGAAAGCAATGACGCTGAGAAGACAAAGAGAGAAACCCCTACTACACCACTCGGCGCTTGGCGAAACCCTATATAATTGTTGGAATGATATATATGCGTGTGGAACGCTATCTTGCGTTGTTGTTGGATGTATTTAAATTTTAAAAGGCCCAGATCACTTGGCACCTTACTCTATTTTGGCCCAACTATGCATGTCTGAGCCCCAAGAGCCCAACCAAGTATGATTAACAAGTCCATGACCCAAAATAGCTCTCAAGGCCTGTTCATGATAAGGTATCGTAGTAGGAGAAATACTAGTAGATTACACAGAGTTGTAAGACGGTGTGAGAATTATCAAGAAACTGTAATAATTATAAAGAAGCTGTAAGGAATTGTTAGAAGATATAAAAAGTTGTAAGTAATCATTGAATTATTAAAAAGCTGTATATAATTTTTAGATATGTGTACATAATTGTTGGTCATTAATTTATGATTTGTGAAATAGATCATTTCATGAAAGTAAATTACGTATAATATGTCAGTAATATTTATGAAATTAACTTTATATCGTCACTAAACAAATAACTTTTTAACATTATGCAAACAAATTGTATTTTTTTACAATTATCATTTTGGAAGAGAAGAAATACCATTGAAATACCATAATTAATGAAAATAAAACTTTAAACAAATCAATTAAATGACAATTTCAACCAATAAGTTTATAGAACCAAATATATTTTACACTTGAGGTAGAAAATATGATCTGCGTGAAGGATTGAAGGAGCAATTCAACCATTGGCACTCACCTTTGCAAATGATAATTGAGAGAACAGTACTAAAGGTGATATGCAAAATATTGGCGGACAAAATGCCTCATATGAGACTGAAGCAATAGTTTCAGGATAATCATTGCTTATTATACTTTCCACAATTTTATTATTCTCCATGAAAAGGGCATAGTAATCTAAGCAAAGAATCACAATGTTGATGGGTCACCCAATGTTTTTAAAATAATAGAAACCAAATTGCTATGGATAAACTTGTTGATAAAATAGTTGAAATGCTTTCGTCACTACAGTTTGACTACTTTCATAGGTGATTCACATTGAAATTCAAATATAAATACAATTTTTGTATTATAATTTTAAAAGCATGTTAATTTATTTTCTCTATAATGGCGTATATAATTCACGTTGAAACTCAAATATAATTCACATCATTAAATTTTGTTTTTGTGTTTATATAAGTATTACATTTATAAAAACATATAGATTTTTCATCTTAGTAGTATATAAAAAAATATACAAATTTCCATAAATATGAGGGAAAAAAATAATCACAAGTTGAATATTGTTAAAATATATATAAGGTGATATAAGAAGATGTAAGAAGATATGAAAAACTCTGAGAATTTTGTTAAAATGTAAGGAGTTATAAGAAGTTGTAAGAACCTGTAAGGATAGGAACCAAATTGTCAAGGATAAACTTATGGATGAAATAGCTAAAATATTTTCGTTACTATAATTGGACTATTTTCATATGTGATTCACATCGAAACTCAAGTATGAATGCAATTTTTGTATTGTAATTTTGAAACCATGTTAATTTTATTTCTCTATAATAGCACATATGATTCACATCGAAACCCAAATATAATTCACGTCATTAAATTTGTTTTTATGTTTATATAAACTAGTATGAACCCATGCTATGCACATAGCATTTAAATTTAAGATATATTTTTTTAAAAAATAAATTAAAAATTTAAAAACCAATGACAAAAACTCTTATGTTGTATATGTGTAGAAATTAATATTGTATACTAATCAATATTTATCAAATTTGTACTTATAGGAAGTCCGACGCTTATTATATTTTAATTTAAGTTTTTCAAAATTAAAGTTTTACTTAACATTAAAGAATATATTTCTTTGCATTGAATTCGGATTATAAACGTCAGATAGGAAATCAATATTTTTCAAATTTGTCCTTGTTTTAAAAAAACAAAATACATTAATTATTGAAAATTGATAAAATGTAGAATATGCTTGCTCATTTCAACACCAAAATATGTAAAACATTTATGCTCATTTCAACAACAAAATATATATGGGATGTTTAGTAACAACAGCTGTTTGAAAAAAAAATAGCTGTTTGGGAGGATTTTGGTTGCTTTGATCAAGTCAAATAGTTAAAAGGTGTTTGATAAAGAGCTGTTTGCAATAGCTGTTTGAAATCCAAAAAACTCTTTTTGAAAAAGCTATTCCCATTAGCCTTTTAAGAAGAGTTTTTTTATGGAAATGAAATAATTGTCCATAAATTTGAAAAAATTACACAACATCTCATTAAAAACTAATTCATAAATGAGGGCATAAATGAAATTTTACCAATATATTGTTTAAAAACAGCTAATTTTTATCAAACACTTTTTCTAAAAACAGCTAATTTAAACAGCTAATTCAAACAGCTAACAGCTAATAGCTAATACAAATAGCTAATAGTTAACAGCTAACAGCTGTTTACCAAACAGGGCCATAAAATATTGTTGCTCATTTCAACACCATACACCATTAGTAATTATGATTTGGAATAACACAATCTAAATTTCTACTGCAAGTAAACCTCCATTATATAGCTACGACAATATTGAGAAAGGAAATTAAAAATAACATATAGCCCTTACTCAATGTCTAATAAAATAAACCCGTGCTTTTGCAGGGAGTCTAACAAAATAAACCATTAAAAAATATTATTAAAAAGATAAGTCGACCATCACTTGAATAGACATAGGATTTTCATGATTTTTTACCCATATAGTAATAATCCTATAATGTGTCATAAACATGATCGAAAATCAGAATTAGAATTTCTGAACAAATGACTAAACGACGAACAATAAAACAACAAACGTCAATTAATAATTTAATATCT
>JAKOGI010000056.1:442500-505000 GCA_029747015.1 Carnegiea gigantea | reverse complement strand
AAGGGGGGAAGTATTCTTAGGCCACCATTCATTTTTACACTTATCTTATAAGGATGTATATATAATTCTTTTACTATGTGCGATAATGTTGATAAGATTAACTTTTACTTTTTATTAAAAACCTTACATCGCAAGAGCATTGACCACAGTATTAATCAATGAAAGAGTAAATATGTGGAGAGAATTAGTTTAACCCTTATTGGCAAGTTTCATAGTACACATATCTTATTTCACGCTTTTTCTCAAACTGGAGGCAAACAGAAATAGGAAAAAAAATAAAAAAATTGAAGAGCAAAAAACAAAAAGAGGGCAGGGAAGTAACTCTTCTATCATAGTCAGGTTTTGATCCTGTGACATGTCCGAGAAAAAAATAAAAAAATTAAAGAGCAAAAAAACAAAGGAGGGTAGGGGAGCAACTCTTCTGTCAGAGTCAGGTTTCGATCCTGAGACCTGTGAGACCTATGAATTTTTATGAATTTTAAAATTTAAAATCAAATTAATTTCTAACTGTTTTAAAATTTAAAATAATGTGCATAATTGAAAGGTCAGTATTCACTGTCGAGTTTAAATCCACGGTTGCTATTTGAAGAGCAAAAAAACAAAGGAGGGTAGGGAAGCAACTCTTCTATCAGAGCCAGGTTTCGATCCTGGGACCTGTGAGACTTGTAAATTTTTATGAATTTTAAAATTTAAAATCAAATTAATTTCTAACTGTTTTAAAATTTAAAATAATGTGAATACATGAAAGGTCAAGATTCACTGTCGAGTTTAAATCTACGGTTGCTATCTACTAAAGCTCCACAAATCACTTTCCATGTAGTATTTGATAATTCCTCAATTGTGAGCACTCTATCTATTTTAGCATTTGTTGTATAAAGATATAAAGATATTACATTTATAAAAACATATAGATTTTTCATATTAGTAGTATATAAAAAAATATACAAATTTTTATACTATAAATGCTAAAATGTGAAAGGGGTTGAGTGTTGATGAAGTGAAAAATGCTAACATGAGAGTGAATTTTGAATATATGTTACTTCGTAACCGTTGATCAAAATCTTAGGCAATCTCAACCCTTGGACTTATCTCGATAACTGTCTCAATAAAGAGCACATGCAATAATCTCTCTCTCTTTACTGGGCACATTAGGTCTCAGGTTCGATTCCCCCCTCTTTCATTGTATTATACTATTAACTGAATACGTTAGGTCTCAGGTTCGATTTTCCCCTCCCTCATTGTATTATATTGCCCTTTATGACTCGTACGGACCAAAAAGTTTTTCATTTCTATCATTATTAGTAATATTTTGTATTTTTCAACACAAATATAAATTTGAGTATGTATTATTAGAGATAATAGAATAATAAATATGATTTCCATAATTATTTCCATTATTACTATTGTCATTGTTGTCGTCATTATCGTTGCCGTCGTTGTTATCTGTCTGTTTGAATTTGATAAGATAGTCAATATTAATTATGATCATCTAATTTTTTTTGATAAGAAATTATGATCATTTAAATATCAACGAGAGATTAAGAGATTACAATGGATATAAAAATTTTTATTAGGTCGTTATTATAGAATACGTTCATATTTTAGAAGCTTTAACTTAAGGAAGCCAAATTTATTAATATAGAATACGTTCATATTTTAGAAAGATAATTAGATGGAAATAATTAATATAGAATAAGTTCATATTTTTTCAATACAAATATAAATTTGAGCATGTATTATTAGAAATAATAGAAAAATAAATATGATTTACGTGATTGTTTCCATTATTACTATTATTGTTATTGTCGTCATAAATGTTTATTAGTTCATTACAATAGAATATGTTCATATTTTAGAAGTTTTAACTTAAGGAAACCAAATTATAATTACTGAACAAGCTCTAAAATCTTATATAACACTTTATTATTAACACATAATATAATATACACAATTATAAAGAAGTAATAAACATTTTTTATTTCCACGATTATTATTAATATTTTGTATTTTTCGATAGAAATATAAATTTGAGCATGTATTATTAGAGATAATAGAAAAATAAATATGATTTTCATGATTATTTCCATTATTATTATTGTTGTTATTGTCGTCATTGTCGTTGTCAGTGATGTTATCTTCCTCTTTGAATTTGATAATATTGTCAATATTAATTATGATCATCTAATTATCAAAGAGTGATTGAGATATTATAATGGATATAAAAGTTTTTATTATTTCATTATTATAGAATAAGTTCATGTTTTTAGAAGTTTTAACTTAAGGAAAACGAATTATAATTACTGAACAAGCCATAAAACTTTATGTGACACTTTATTATTAACACATAATATAATATACACATTAATATAGAAATAATAAATATTTTTTATTTCCGTAATTATTATTATTATTATTTTGTCTTTTTCGATACAAATATACATTTGAGCATGTATTATTAGAGATAATAGAAATATAAATATGATTTCCATGATTTTTTCCATTATTGCTATTATTGTTGTTGTCGTCATTGTCATTATCATCATTGTTATCTTTCTCTTTGAGTTTGATAACATAGTTAATATTAATTATGATCATATATATGTAAGGGTTGCCCTCAAAAATTACATATTGTAAGCATAATCTAACATATTGTAAGGGTTGAATGTGAAATATAAAAAAATTAAAAATAAAACATGATCATCATATTAGGCCCTTGAAGCTGAATTTTTTTCACATTTAATATAATCTATTTAACAGAATGAAATAAATGAAATATTTTTCTTTCTCTTTCAACGCATACTTATCTTGTAATTAAATTTAATTCATGTAAGTCTTAAAAGTATAATTAATTTTTTAATGTTTCAAATAAATTGATCAAAATCTAATCTATTTAACGCACAAGAAAAAATGAAATAATTTTTGTTTTCTTTTAAACCAAACAAATCCAATAATCAAATTCTCTTCATAAAACACCTCAAGTTATAATTAATCTTTTACCGTTTAAAATAAAATGCTCCAAATCGCCTAAGAAATATCTCAACCTACAAATCTGAACTCAACCCATCTCTTACAAGACAACATCAGGGCATGAGAAGTTTATATCAAAACCCATGAAGCTATCGAATTAACACGAAAATCAAATGTGCAAACTATAAACACATAATTATTATAGCACCCCCAGATGGGCCACCTTAAATAGCCAAAAAAGTTATATATTAGCATAAGTATAATGTTCAAATTATTTTCGTTGAAAGACAAATTTTATTTGTGTTACATGCGAAACTCAAACTAAACCGATTTCAAAATAGTTTCTACCTAACTTCACTACACAATTAATGACTTCATAAATTTTTGCTCACCAACAAGAGGGGGAGGTGGATTTTTCGTTATTGGCGCCATATGTTAACTTATCATCACCGCATTTAGTGTGCTTTGTAATAAATTCACTATCTACTGTCTCCATTATATTTATATAGACTTTTTCCACAATCATATATAGGGGTATGCAAAATCAGTTGACTGGAGTTTCGGTTAACCGATTTTTCGGTTCAAAAAAATTTCGAACCGTAAACGAACCGAAAATTTCAAGTAACCATTTTTCGGTTAATCGAAAATTTCGGTTCGTCGAAAACCCGACCCGTAACCGAACCGAAAAAGTTGGTTAACTGATTTTTCGGTTCAGTTAACCGATTTTTCGATTCGGTTACCAGTTAATCGTTCACAAATAATAACAAACTATACTTTCTTACCTTATTTTTTTTATTTTTTATGTTTAAATTCTTTTTATAAAAATTAAACTTTGGTTACCATTTATAAATAATAAAAAAAGTGCACTTTCTTACCTAAATTTTTATTTTTTTGTGTATAATTTTTTTAAAAAATAAAATCATTTTCGGTTCGATTAATCGAATTCTTAAATTATCCAAACCGTAACCGAACTGTAAACCGAAAATTTTTTTCGGTTCGGTTAACCGAACCAATTTTTTTGAAAATTTTGTTCGATTAACTAGTTTTTTGGTTCGATTTTTTCGGTTTTTCGATTCAGTTTTCAGTTTTAAATTTTTTTGCACACCCCTGATCATATAGTTTTCAGTTGTTAATCTCATTGGTTATGCATGAAGTTGCTGTATACTTAACTTTTCTATTGAGTTTTTCCATTATCTCCTTTAAATTATAATATTAATCATGTCCACCATAATTATTCGTTTATTATTTCCATAACATATCTACAAAATGTCTATTTGAATATGCTCCGTGCAAAGCACGAGCCTAAACTAGTTTCTATAAATATGAGAAAAATTAATCACAAGTTGAATATCGTTAAATTATTTATAAGGTGATATAAGAAGATGTAAGCAAATGTAAGAAGATGTGAGAAACTCTAAGAATTTTGTTAAAAATGTAAGGAGTTGTAAGGATATGTAAGCTGTAGTGTAAATGCTCACTGTCACCAAAAAGAACGGGGCCTTAGTTATCATTTAGGAATGAGTTTTATTTTTTTATCCGCGCTAATAGCACATTATGATTTTTTTATTTCAAAATAACATTTGGTGACCTGATAACTTAAAATGGCAAGTCATTTCTTATTTTTGTTTTAGAAATAGTAGTAGTAGTAAGAATAATAATGACAAAAATAATAATAGAATAAAGGGAAAAAAACAAACCGCCTCTGCCACCATCCCCTCGATGGTTGTCAATCTAGCATCATTCCCCACCACTAGCCGGTGGATCAGTTATCATCGCCTAGCTCCACCTTTGAGCCATCACCGAGTTAGCCTTTCTCAATCCTCCAACGACCCCTTGGTCTTGCTGCTCGAATGCTCCATAGCCCACTACTACCGAACAACAAACCCACCGTAGCAGATGAAACTATATGAAACCCCAAACTCAAACTCTGTCCTCTTGAACCCTCTCCAACAAGTCCCCACTGTATTTGAGCATTTTACTGATTTAGTTTCTTCTTGTTTGTAGGGATAAATGAAAAAAAAATCGATGGTTGGTTCCAAACCTGGAATTGACTTGGACTTGGCGATTATAGACCCGAAACCAAATAAACCAGGCCCAGTTATGGTTCCAAAATTTAGGAATTGGTCACAATCGGTTCCAGTTATGGGTGTCGAAATTTTGGACCCAGAATCGGTCCCATCAACCCGTTACCCCCTTAATTTTATAATTTTTCTAAAATATAAATAAGAGTTAAAACTTTAGACTTATTGTATAGCCGCTCAACCCTCTATTCTTTTAGACCATACGTGCTCAGGTTTTGTGCGTCGTCCTCTCTTTCCCTCTTTTGTTGTCTCTTTCTTCCTCCGGCGATGTCGTGGCATTTTCTTTTGATCATCACTTGTCCCCCCCCCCCCAAAAAAAATCTGCCCATTGCTTATGTGCACTACTATACTCTCCATCATTTAATGGAGTGCTTTCCTAATGTTAATGACTTACTTGTTTGCTACTAACATTGATCTCTGATATGTTTATGCGTTCATCGCAAATGTGATGATGTTTCTTCTCACTAAATATTGACACCATTGTTATACTCTAGTTCCCATAGCAAGAATGAATTCACTAGCTGAAATGCCAAAGTATTTCTCTCAAAATTTTTAAAAAAAGGAAGGAAAAAGGAAGACTAGAACCAGGTACCCAGAACAACACCCGGTTTCTGCTAGTTCGAGTATTGGTTTTTAAATTCTCGAACCTGGTTGATTCAATTTTCGAGACCGGTTGTTAGTTTCGTGGATCTAGTTCCAATCGAGTTAATGCCCGATTATGTCAATTGTCAAATGATTGGGTACCTGGTTGTGCTCACCCCTACTTGCTTGCACCTCAAATATTTATCAATTTTATTCAACCCCAGATATTGAGGATCAATTACAAATTTTGTAAGAAACTTGAGGGTGGGAGAGGAAAGAGAGATTGAGAGGGGGCAAGTTTGGGCTGTAGAGGGGGATCAGAGAGAGAAAAAGTTTGGATTTGGTTGTCGGTGGTTGTGGTGGACGACAGAAGGTTGTGAGTTTGTATGTTGTATGCTGGGCCTTGTGGTGCCAGGCCCGACGGCCACGCGAGTTGTCTAGGACAACAACCCTGACTGTACCCCAACCTATATAAAGTGGGTTTAGGGGGTCAGTCAACCGACACGAGATCTATTCTCACACATATTCGCTTGCTTTCTCTCTCACGACTAGAATACCATCCATTGAATTCTCGGGTCTAGGGCGTGATTATTAAGGCGACTTTGGTAGCCGTCTTGTATTATTTCTAATGTGGAATATAACCGACAGTACGCTTCCGCATTCAGGTTAGTCCTAATTCTTTCTATAGTGGTATCAGAGCCTAAACTGTTCGGATTAGTCACGATTGACAGGCCAATAAACGATCAAACCTGAGTTATTAAAAAGCATCCTTATTTATTCGATTAATTACTTAATTTTCGTAATTATGGTGCCTATAATCAACTTAAAGATTGTATTTTTAGTTGAATACTTGTTGAGTGTTTCTGTTTTTGAAACCTGTACACCCAGATTGATAAAATAAACCCCAGTTGTGATCTGTGCGACTATGCGTGCACTAATTGATTTGTGCGACTGTGTGTCAAAATCCATCCATATTGATTCTTGCAGATCTGCCCAGGTTAAATACACATGACAGTGATTCTGCCAAGCATGCTTCCATGATTAAAGACTGAATTTTTTTGAGTAGTTCGTTCAATACAAGCATGTTTTAGTCTAAATTTGAATGACAGACCCGATCAGTTGTTATTGAGTACTATGCTACCATTCAATACAAGCATGTTCGTTCGAGCTGTCAGTAGCGTAATTTGTTTACCGTAATTAGGTTGAAAACTGAAAACTAACCCTAATCACCCTTTGCCCACTACGAATGCATTCAGACCCGGCACGCCCCCGCCGCCGTTTTTTGTTTACGGTCGTCGTGGCTAATGCAAGGCCTTTGTGGCCATACGCAAAGGCCACCAAGTCAACAAACCAGACTTTTTGAGGAAAGGGGTAAGACCTTTGAGATCCAAGACCCTAACCCTAATCTCCCTTTGTCCGAAATTCTACGAAACCCTAGCTCCTAACCACTCGCACCTATGTGGTTGCGATTGTGGCGGCTGTGGCCTTGACGAGGCCTCTGTGGCCTTCGATCAAAACCATCACAGAACCCCACAAAAAAAATAAATAAAAAAACGGGGAAGGGGAGGGGGGACAAAATATAGAAAACGGAAAGAGGTCCGAACCTCGCCCATCAGAAACCGCCGGGGAAGGATGGCGCGTGTGGTCCACGCACCGCCGACGAATGCTTAAATGGCCATTCTTCTTCCTCCAGCCACATCCTTGCCCGTCAATCTACTCAAATTCGGTAAAGGATCCGCGAAATCCACCAGAATTGGCGGCGCGTGTGGGTCACGCGCCACCGCGTGAGAGGCGCGTTCGATGCTCGGCTAGTGTTTTTCGGCTCAGTTGCAGCCGATCTACACGCTGGTGGGCTTATCCTTGGCTTTCGACGGCGGGTGGGGGGTTTTTCTCATATGGGTTCCTCAGCCAAATGCTACGCTCGTGGGGTGGCGACATGGGGAGTGAGGAAAAGAGAGAAATTCGAAAGGCAGAGAGTCTTCCATGGCCAAGGAACGATGGAGCTCGGTGCTCCAAAAGCATGGCGAGGAGTCGAGAAGGGTCAAGAGGAGAAGAGAGTCAGGGAGGAGAGCTTGGGGAAGCAGACCAAGGAAAGAGAGAGGACTCGGGAAGCAGAGATGAGAGAGAGAGGGCTCGGTCTTAGGCCCTTAAAACACCTTTCTCTTTTGGGCTAAACCATCAAATAAAAGGGAAAGGGGATGCCCGGTTTAGTGGGCCGATTTTTGGCCCAAGTTTTGTTTTTGGACAATTTTTCTTTTTGGGTCGATTTGCTTCTTGCCACATTTCAATGATATGAGTCAGACTATTTTCAACTATTTTGGGCCGAATTATTTTTCAGCCATTATTGTTTAATTATTATCATTAGTCATAGCATGATTTTAATTGAATTATAATGATATTCACGTTGATAAAGTTTCATGCAATTAATTCATTCGTTGAATTAAGGTTCAAATTACTTTTAATTCTAAATGCATGGCTTCATCTTAAAACACTAATATGTTCAATGTCGTATATAAATTCGTTTTGTATATGTGTCAACTTGAAATTTTCGTACTGAGTGACTTGTTAACGATCATGAGGGTTAAAATTATATGAATTTGTTTCATATATAAAATTAGTATGTATGATGTAAATTTGTTTTACTCGAGTTTAATAAATATCGTGATATGAAGATCCCACTTGGTCGACAAATGATTATGTTTCATAAGTTATATTATATAAATACGTTTTATATAATATCTCGTTACATGAATGTGTTTTCATGATTCAATATTTTTATACAAAATATGATCAATTATGAATCAGTTCATTGTTCAGTCACTCTTGTAGTTATCTCATATTATTATTTGGATATGTAAGGTATTTGATCTATTTATGAATTTATTTCATAAATTTTTAGTTTGCAATATTATATGAATACGTTCTATATAATTTGCGAGTCTTACTATGAATTCGTTTCATCCAAACTTTAATGTTATATGGATCTGTTCTATATATAATTAATTGCGATTAATATTTGGATATATTTTATGTTACAAATTATGTTACATTCAATTACATGGATATGTTTCATGTTAATCACCAATTAGTGGTATTGTATAAATGTGTTTTATATATACGAACTACGTGAGTTGTAGCGAATTTGCTACTTTAGCACCTTTTCCTTACCCAAATTGATAAATATGGATTCGTTTCATATTACCTACTAATTATGTAATTTAGCATTATTTTAGGAATTGGTTTCATAAAATTCAAATTCGTAACATTATAAATGTGTTTTATAAATTGCGAATAACATTTGAATAAGTTTCATATTATATATAATTATATAAATGCGTTTTATATAATGCTATTTGGGCATTTTATGAAATCTTTTTGTAAGATGTTATTATTCAAATATGTTTTGCAATATAGATTCACTTTATTATATAAATGTGTTTTATATAATAATTTGAATTTTATATTTGATATGTCATTGATAGAGTTCTAAATGACATATTAGTAGTTCTAAATAATGAGATAACTTCATGTAAATTTGATTTATATTAAGTTGGATATCTTTGTGGTATATCTGAAATGTTAATTTGTTTAACCATAATGTTCTCCATAAATTTTGTTTTATGAAAAATTGTTATAAATAAGTTATAAAAACTTCTAATTCATGCTTGTATGAGATGATTATGAGCTTAGCGAAATTTTCGATCATACGACATGGATAATGGAGTTTTTGATAGTTTATTTATTTGAAAATATGCCTAATGTTCACTTTACAGAATATATACCTTTAGATATGGCAATTAAAATAAAGTTGGTAATTTGTTTACCAATAAAAGAACTTGATAGCGCTGACTGTGATACATAATATCAGAAGATTCAGTTTCTTCTGAATGAACGTGAAATGTTAGGATACTTATTAAGTTCTAGGTCTCATAGGATGGCAAAGATGGTACTGCTAGTGAACAGTATCCAGAAAACTTAAAAGCATACCAAAAGTGGTTCAAAAATGGATTGATCAACATGCTATACTTTATAGTACCGCATGAATGACAGTCTAGTGAGGGATTGAAAGTTACCCCACTGTTAAGTATGCGTGGGATTAGCTTAGCATCAGGTTCGTCCGATCCATTCCCTCATAAAGTTCTAGACCTAAGATTGGTATTGCAAAAGGGAAAAAGACTAAGGGAAATAAAGAGGGACATATAGCACGTGTGAGTGCTATGACTGTGGAAATTAGGGATCTTATACCTGGGATTGTTCTGAGTCAATTAAGTTACCTTCTTTCACAGCCTGGATAATATGTGCGCTCTCAAACATTTGTTGCGAACTGTGATCCTTAGTGGATTAGAGATACGAGAGGAATTAGGCACATAGTACGGAAATGAGTTGATTTTTGTGAACTTTTACCACTACACGATGGGTTCACAAATTGTCGTTTTAGGTAACGACGATGAAAAAGATGTTCTTGAATTAAGGACAAATCATTCGAAGCTCCTTGAAGGGACTACGTTGTCTCTTCCCGATGGTCTTTATGCACCTGGGGTGCGATGTTTCCTTGTGTCTTCTGTTCCTAAGATTAGTTTTCTTTAATTTTCGTCTAGATGGCTTAGACATCATATGGTATGGTGATCTGTTTGACCATGTCACATTGAAAGGTGTTTTCAATGGACGAAATAGAACATCTTCCATCCTTGTCCCATTTTCGGCTCTGTTTTTAGGCATGCTCAACTTGACCATGAGGGTCAAGATAGAGTTAATAGACTAGCTAAAGATGGCCTTGTAAGACCAACTCACTAGGCTTAAGGTGCAAAATGTGAGTTATGCCTGGCTAGTAAATCAATAGGAAACCTTTTTGTAAGATTTCGAGTCCATCAAATCCCTTAGCGTTCACTCACTTTAGACATCTGCGGGTCCATGAATATGAAAGCATATCATGGAGTTATGTATATTCATGATATAGGTATATGTACCTACTATCTCACCGTTACCAAGTACTTGATGTGTTCATGTACTTTATAGCGGTTGTAGAACTCAATTGGAACGAAATATTAAAACTCTTCAAATCAATCGAGATCATGAATATTTTCTTCGTGAAACAACATCCCACAGTGTCGATTTTCTTAAGGATGAGTTCCCTAACATTTGGTGAAATTTAAAAGAACCTCATTTTGTATGCGTTACAGCAAAACCTTCAACCACCTCTCGGTGATGGGGAGGATTTGAATTCTCACTAAGTATCCGAGGATGGTACACATTCCTTACTTGGTAAGAATGGTAAAGGTTTGTCTGTCAAGGAGAATGAGATTCGTCCTCAATCTCCAATTGTTAAGGAGTGTTATTCTTGAACATGCAGTTAGTCCTCATATTCAGGATCCCACCTCCAAAGGATAGTGGGAGTAATTTTCTCTTCATAATCAGGGTTCCATACCTCTTAGAGAAAGGGGGAGAAACTCCTGGTCCCATACCTCTTAGAGAAAGGGGGAGGGATTTTTTACCTAGGCAGACAAATAATGAAGGTCCCAGGATCCCAAGGACTAAGCGTGGAAGAATTCCTCGATGATTTTTTCAAATCAAAGAAGGAATATTCCCATGCACTCCCTTGGGAGTTGAGGGATTTACCTCTTATCAAGAGGCGATTGATTCACCAAATCACAAAGAGGGACTAGATGTCATAAGGGATGAGATTGACTCACTGACAAGATTTGAGAACTCGTTGAAACTCTATTCCGATGTAAGTCTTCAGATGAATAGTTCAATTGATAAGTTCAGGCCCGAATACTCCTAGCCCTGGTTTCCCATTTGGACTTTGAGTTGTTCGAAATGGAGTAAAGATTGTTTTTCTCAATGGTGATCTTGAGAAAGAGATTTATATGAACTAACCCATTGATTTTGTATCAAAGGGATAAAAGGACAATGTGTGTCGTCTTAAAGGGTCCATATGTGATCTTAACTAATCTTCCAGTTCTTGGTACTCTAGATTCCATGAAGCCATTTTGGCTTAAAGGGTTCCGAAGACCATTGTATATGTCGAAAGATCAACATGGGGATTACGTTCCTTATGTTAATAATATACTGTTGACTAGGAACAACTTGGAGATAATTAAAGCTACTAAAAGGTAGTCATTCCATGTCTTTGAGACGAAGGACACGGGTGAAATTAGGTATGTCGTAGGAGTAGAAATAATCCAATGTCATCCCAAGAAGCATGCATCAAAGTGTCTTGGAACGATTTTGGGTTTATAATTCCTAACCCGTATATACTCCCGTTGAGAAGGGTCCAACCTTGAATCTTGCCCAATGTTCTAAAATAGATGATAAAATAAAGATGATGAACAATGTCCCTAATCCTAACATCATAGTAAGCTTAATGTAAGGCAGGTTGTGTACATGATCTGACATTGCTTTGCGGTTAGTTTGATAAGTTGCTATCGAAATAACCCAAGACTTGCTGATTGGCAAGTCATCAAGAGAGTCAATCGCTACCTTCGTAGTAATGATTACTCAGTCTTTTGCTATCAATGAAGAGGCCTCAAGTTGAGAGGATACTCAAATATTGATTGGGGTAGTGACTTGGATGAGTCTAAGTCAACCTCAGGACATGCCTTCAACCTGAGTGGGAGAGCCATGTCATGGTGCGGCAAAGAAGTAAAGCTGCATCATAATGTCAGCTATAGAGGTAGATTGTGTGTCTTGTACCATAGAAACAAAAAGCATTACCATTAGGTATGTATACGCTAACAAGGTGATATGTTCCCTTGACTAAACCTATTCCTAGTGATGTGTTCAAGGATCATTTGTTGGGTCTTGGGATTCGTAAGGTTTAGTACTTTAATGTGTCTCGCTACGTGGTGGACATGTTTCTTTCGCAAATGAGCAAAATGCTCATACTTTATTGTTGCACGTTAGGCATATTGAAATGTCACGGGCTTCTAATTGGCCTAGTCACACAGACAATCACCCTGATGCTTGAGTGGCAGGCAGGATGAGACTGAATCATATTGGTACTAGGTGTGCAATATTGAGTACTCACACTGGAAGTGTATGAGTAGAATGAATATAGTCGCCTTAGTGAGACTAAGATGAGACTCAAGGGAGTCAAGTGTGAAATAAGTTTTTATATTGAAGCCCTAAAAGCCGAATCTTGAGTGTCAAGATCAACATTCAGTATGTTGATCTAGTGGTTCAGGTTAAATTTTTGGGTGAGAATCTAGACTGATGATTCGCATGGCATAAAGAGTGACGAACCCAGCTAAGTGGGAGTTATGCCGTGACACACATCTCATACTGTGTGTGCGCTTATAAGATGACCCAGATGTGGGGTGACAATTGAATTTCCTATCACTTGTCACTGTGTGACCATATAGACGATGACCCTTTGACTTAAAGTTATGATATTAATTTGAAGTTTAATGATGCTACTTTAATGTGATTCTCAAGAACCATGATGTATACGACTCAGCGAGAACACGTTAGGAAAGCAGTTAAGCTAAGATGAGATTTCATGAGTGTTTAAAGAAAAATCTATCCACCATCACCATATCAGCCCGAGTGATTATGTTGAGAACATAATTATATGATATATCAGGCATAAGGGAATAGAGATGCCACTGGTGATGTCTTGGGATATTTTTGGGGTATCGTATGTCGTGGAAGTGTTATGTTAGTTGGATGGTAACTTAATATAACACTACTTGTTATTTTTAGTCGCATATCATATTCCCGGTATGAAGCGTGAAAGAGTTGTGATGCATAGAGAATAAGTGTTCTGCGGCCTGCGTGGCCGAGTGGGAGCTGTAGGCTAGGCCTTGTGGTGCCAGGCCCAACGGCCACGCGAGTTGCCTAGGGCAACAACCCTGACTATACCCCAACCTATATAAATGGGATTTAGGGGAGGTCAGTCAACCGACACGAGATCTATTCTCACACATATTCTCTTGCTTTTTCTCTCACGACTAGAATACCATCTATTGAGTTCTCGAGTTTAGGGCGTGATTATTAAGGCGACTCTGGTAGTCGCCTAGTATTATTTCTAACGTGGACTATAACTGACAGTACGCTTCTGCATTCGGGTTAGTTCTAATTCTTCCTACATATGTGACCAATGAGAATGACAACAATGGTGAAGGGTATGTTGTAGGCTTTGAGATTAGCCATAATCTAGAGAGGGTCAAGCCTGGAAGGAGGGGAAATTAAGTTGAGGAGCCCGACTACAAGAGTAGAGTTGAAGGTGGAGAAGGTACAGGGGCATGGGTATGGTTTGGGGGAAGAAAGAGGAAGAGAGGGTGACCTGCATTGTTGATTGAGGAAAGTAGGGAGTGGAATCTGCAGAGGAGAAGAGTAGGAGATGATGATTTTGTGGTCGCAACGACGATTGGGTTGTGTGGTTGTGGTCGTGGTGGTGTTGGTGTTGGTGTTGGTGGCAGTTGAGTTACCATGAACTTTAGTGGTGGTGATGGTGGTGTGGTTGATCTCAAAGCCTCACTGTTCTCTTTCATGATATTATTATTGTTGTTGTTGTTGTTGTTGTTATGACAAAAATAATAAATTACCTCTTACTCTAGGTTCTTAGGTCATCCAATGCTATTTTGTTTTTAAAAAAAAACATAAATTGATGCTAGTAGGGATAACAATAAGACATGGCGCTAGTTTGGGGGGGTTGAATGTCACACTGGGCCATGGACGCTATCGTTAACACACAAATATTGAAAAATAATTTATGTTACATAATTACATTAGGTAAACCTGAAAATCTGATCCAGATTCACTCAAAAATCGTAAGTTACATGAGATTATTATAACAAAGGAGGGGAGAAGAAGAAAAAAAGAAAGTTTGAATTCATGATCAAGGTTAAAGACTTAAGGCAAGTCAATTCAAGCAACCTGATGGTTTACTTGTCATCTGTCTGATCAATGGAACAATAAATGCAATTACTAGTGTCAATTAGGCTTTAGATCATTTTTGGCATCGTATATAGGAACTTACTAAAATATGACATGAAAAATTTACAGTGAAAATAAGAAGAAAGAATAAAGTTGAAGGAAGTTTCACTTTGTTTTTGTTTTATTTTCTTCTTTATTGGTAAATGTACTAGCGAAAACCCGTGCGTTGTCCCGAGATTCATTGTTCGAATAAATATGGTACTTTGAAAGTATCTCATCTGTGAAATTTTAAAGTTAAAATGCAATGCAGCTCTAGTTAAATAGAGGACTAAAAACAAAAAGTAAAATAAAAATAAAATGGATTAAGTATAACAATTGAAGGTATTTTATAATCAATATAATTGTACTTTTGACATAAAATGTTTACTTGTATTTTTAACAAAAGATGCTAAGCAAATAAAACCCCAGGACAGATATTTTTCTATATCTACAAAGAAGCGAATAATAGTCAATCATTTGTACCCCATAAAGACATCTCAAACTATCCATGTGTTGTGCAAACGTCCTTTTAATAAAACAATTTATAAGTTAAGGATTTGCATCTCTGTTTCCATGCTTTAAAGTAAAAACACCGAAGAACCAAAAATCTCAACAACATTAATCACAATAACAAAATCTTTGAAGTCACCGCCTTGCCTTGCCTTGTCTATGCTAAACGAATTTTTAGAAAATCCAGCTCAACAAAACTTATACCAGATTAGTGCTATTGTGATTGATTTTTGTATCTTTCCCATCTCTATCTCTTTTTTCCCCTTTGGTTCACCAATGCCCCTATTTTTTATCAATCATACAATGGTTTTTCTTTAGATTACGCAACAATGGCTTGAACTTGACTAGGGATGGGCGCAAGGCGGGTACAAGGTGGGTAGGGTTATAGTACCCTTACCTATAGCAATTTTCATAAGTCATCCCCATACCTATGCTCATACCCATCGGGTTTTCAAAATCTATCCTCATATCCATGCCCATCGGGTATTTAGTATTTTATTCGGGTATATATAGATATTAAAATATAATACTAATTGGGTACTATAATTTCTTTTATCTAAAGAAATTTATAAAACTAAACTCTACTAGGTAGAATATTCTAAATAAATACAATACCCATTGGATTAAGAGCAAGAGTTTATACTTATGAACAAAAACTGCATTCTAGAAATGACTGAATTGAAGGAGTGAGGGACACAGCAAATGAGCGAGGACTTTAGATTTGTGAATCTTGAGTCATGTAACTTCATGTATCAGTATAGTAAATGAGCAACACAAAAGAATGCATTGTATAGTTGGGGTATAGGCCTTTTTTTAAACGAATTACCAACATTCAAAACTCAAAACTCTACTCAACAATTTATTTTACCCAAAAAAGAGTATGCGGCGGGTATGAGTATGAGACGAGTGATGCACATACCCCCCCATACCCATACCCGAACCGGAACCCGAACCTATACCCATACACATACGTGTTTTTAGTATACTTGCCTCATACCAATTTTTTTCCAATTTTTTGTATCCATATCCGCTATAAATGGGATGGGTTTGGGGGGAATTTTTCGAGTTTGGGTGCAACTACCATCCCTAAGCCTAACAATGATGAGTTGTGCTCATAGAGCAGGTTATTCATGATGGAAGGGAATGACCACCTTAAAGTTTGTGTTTGCTGATGCACTTTGGATTGTAATAGTAGTATAATCTCGGTCAGGTTGTTCGTCTCTAGCTCAAGTTGATCAAAGGTACCATGGTTATCTCTTATGCGTTGTTTTCTCACAATCAAGACTATTTGACTTTATCATTACATGTGTCTGTTACATTTTGTTTATCAAAAGATTTACAATAGCAAAATGTTTTCTAAAACGTTTGTTTTCCGTAGTTAATTGAATTTATTATGGGTTTATATTAATTGTAGTTATCTGCTTTCGAAAGGTCCTGAAAAAAGAAGGAAAAGCGGGGGGGAAAAAACACATTCAAACGGGGACAACAATATTGTCTTCTTCTTTTGAGGTGGCTGCTAATTCAAAATTCTCGTATTATACTCTTTCTTTTTCTTTTTTTGCTAAGCTTTTGCCATAGTACTCAGCCTACCTATGGTTGTCAAGATATATTACTTTCATCTACTATGTTGTACTTATAATGCACATAGCTAATGTCACCTATTTTATCAATATTTCTTAGTTCATCATTTTTTTTAAAACAAAGATAAGTAGTAAATCAAGAGATTAGACGCCTCTTCTCACAAGAGCACGTTCCATCGAATCAGCACCCATAATATCCCTAAGCTCAGTAGAAGGTGGGGACTCCCATGTAGTGAAGGCTGGTAAAGTATGACCTAGCTTAACCAAACAATCAGCTGCTAAATTAGGTTTCCGGTAGTTATGTGATATAGTGACCTGTGATAGCTAGTTCAAATAGTGAGAAATGTCTCTAATAATGAATCGAATCTTCCATGGTACGTAGATTGTCCCTTTGATAGCTTGTATGACTGTGGAATTATCTTCTTCAATAATCAGATATTTAACTCCTGCTTTAGTCGCTTCCTGTAGACCCTCCTGAAGTGCATGAGCTTTAGCAACTAGCACTGAAGTATCTCCATAGGGTGCTGCACCTACTTTAATTAGATGACTCGCCCAACCTCGGATGATGAAGCCGCCTGCCGCAGAGTTGTGGATGCAAAACTCGTCAAAATTAAGTTTGACGAATCCCCAAGGGGGGCATTCCACCTCACAATAAAATTTGAAGTGGAACGCAAATGATCAACCCCCCTGAAAGAAGATCTTCCGATATGCAAGTTTGGATTTCCCATTTTACGAAGGCTTTCTTAACACTAATGAGAGTTCTTGTGGGATTGAAATGTCAGTTTTGGAGAACCACTTTGTTCCTGCCCTTCCAAATACTCCATAATAGGAAAGCGACCTTGCTGATGATATTGGGATTTGGGTGAAGACGATATTGTCTAAGCAGCTGTGAAGAGCCGAGGTGCCTAACCTGAACCTGTTGTGAAGGAATCTACTTGTGTTGACTTGCTAAGCTCCAGATGTCTTGTCTGAGGGCATTCATAAAAAAAGGTGATCTGAAGATTCAGTATCTTCTCCACATAGTGGGCATAAAGGGTCAATCGACATTCCTCTCCTAAGGAGAACTCCACATAGCAGTAGGGCATTATGAAGTGTCCGCCATAGAAAGATTTTTATCTTTGGCATAACATCCAGTTTCTAGATCCAGTTAAAAGCCCACTTTGGATCATTAAAGTCAAAATTCTTATGAGCCGCCCATGTAGCAGTTTTAGTGCTAAATTGCCCAGAACCCGTGAGGCCTTCCCAAAATGAATCCTCTGTCTCCATATACGGCAATGATATTCCAATCATCTTTTGAACAATATCTTCCCGTGGAACTAGACTTCGTATTTTAGCACTATCCCGGCATTTGTCATAAGTAATGAAATCGCAGACTCTAAGTTTTGGGTTCTGTATGCTGGTTGGATCTAGGCCCAACAGTTCTACTAGGTTGGTATGGTCAAACCAATTATCCCACCAAAACAAAATGCGATCCCCTTTACCCACATTCCATCTAATGCCTTTCCGCAGTAATACCGTGCTTCTTAGTACGCTTTTCCAAATCGGGGAGTTTATGCTTTTAATTTTGCATTCTAGAAAACTATTCGAGTTGAGATACTTATGTTTCATGACCGAGGTCCATAAAACCTCAGACCCCCCAGAGAACTTTCCAAGCTAGTTTGGCTTGAAAGGCAAGGTTGACTGCATCCCTTTTTCTTAATCCTAGTCCACCATGACTTTTAGGTTGACAAATTCTGTCCCATGCAACCATAGGCAAACCCTGTTCATTCCCTGATTTTGTCCAAAAAAATCTTCTATTGACTCTATCCAAAAGTTGTGGTCTTTTTTGGTAATTCAAAGCATTGCATTATATGAGAGGATAAAGATTCCAGATTCGACTGTATGAGCACTGTTCTACCGACTTTAGACAGACTATTTGCTTTCCATGCTTCCATCCTGGCAGTTGTCTTCCCTAAAATATCAGAGAATATTGACGCTTTAGATTTTCCTTGAAACACTGGGCAACCTAGATACTTCCCCAAGGTATCTCTCTGAGGGATATTGAAAACGCCTGCAACAACTTCTTGTTGAGCATGTGTTGCATTTTTAGACACAACAATGGATGACTTCTGAAAATTAATAAGTTGCTCGGAGAGTTTGCAGAAGTCTTCTATGATACTCTTTAGCTTAACACAAGAAGCTAGTTTGGTTTAGTAGAATAAAAGATTATCATCCGCAAAAAATAAGCAAGGAATGGTAGGTGTCCTTAGAGAAATTCGAATACCAACCCCAGATTTAGTAATATTAGCTACATCACATAGAGCAGTCACAAAGAGATTCATACGTAGGATAAATAAATAAGGTGATAGCGGATCGCCTTGCCTGATTTCCCTAGATGGTTTGAAAAAACCTTTGGAAGAATTATTAATTAGGAAAGAATACGAGACTATTGTGACACATTTCTTGATCCAGCCAATCCATCGGGAATGAAATCCCATTTGGGCTAGGCATGGAAACAGGAAATCCCACTCAAGCTTATCATAAGCCTTTTCCATATCAAGTTTAATGGCTACCCCACGTTGTTTTCCCTTTAGCCGTCTTGAACTTATGCATGATCTCATGAATGATCAGAATGTTGTTATGAACTCCCATTTCTTAGTTCATCATATGTTACTTATCTTTAGTTTTTTTTATTTTTTCTCTATAAAATGTTTTCCAAAATCCTTTTTCTATAACATGTTTTCACATAATCCATTTTTTTTTTTTTTGTGAATCTTTTAGAATCAGCCTCTCTACGGGTAATTATGTTTATAGAGGTAAGGTTGTTTAGATCTAAATCTCTACATCGCACAAAAAGGGGATCTAGACTTAGAGATGGCGGTAGTGTTATTGTTATTGTAGCTTTTGTCATAGCACACTATGCTCAGTGTTCACATTGATTTGAATAAATATATATAGGATGACACCCACCCCCTCACCAATCACCACCATCTCCTGTACTTCCATTTCTTCAAATTTCATGTGAATGTGAATCTGATTATGTGATTATGTGAACGTGAAAGTAGGGTCGATCATTCAAAGTTATAAACATCGATTACAAGGATAGAAATGCACGTTCTTAATGACAGGATTGTCAATGTATATTACATTGGCAGTGTCCTCTCAAATAATATTGCATCGTCTTTTGAGGTATTTGGAGAATATTTTTCGTATGACTTGGTCCAATTAGCAGGTCGACTGTTTAAATACATAACAAGTTTGAGATGAGGTTTGCTCTCCGGCGCAAAGGATTCGTGATAAAAGGCAATATGCATCATGGCATGTACAACTATACAAGTACAATCACATTGTTTCATAACTTACAACTTGACTCAAAGTTACTAGTTATTTACTCATGGAGAGTGTCTTACTATACACACTATAAGTTAAAAATTCAAACTAGCTGTACGGAAGAGATTGAGGGCGCATATTATAAAATCTTTCACTTTAGCTTGATTGCTGTGGAATTTTTGCGCACTTAATAAAGTGGAGAGATATGACGTTGATTAATTATTGATATTGACTACCTAGTTAATTAAGAATGTGCATTTCTTTTATGTTTCTTTCTTGTCTTTTGATAATCTATTTTATTGAAGATAAGTCACTATTAACTTTGGAGTTCTTCCATTACAAATATATCCATTCAAAAAAGTCGAACATAAGACTTTATTTAAGGGAATAAGTATCAAACTACCGTAAGGTTCGAAACCAATATATACTGGTTAAGGATGTGTATTTCTACTTCCATTAAGTGAAAAGATAATGCAGAGTTTATATTTGTGTAATTCAAATCTTAAACCTATGCGATCTTTTAAAAAAAAATAATAACATATTTACATTCATCCAAATGTCTTATTTACATGCATTTCTACTTCCATCGATATGCATCTAATTGAAGAATTTATTAGGCCCTGTTCTTTTCATTGGTAAATCCAAAGTTATCAACCTCAACCAATTTCAACATGCTTCAATCAATTTCAACCCACTTCCTACTATTTTATCCAACTACAACCCATCACACAAAAAAACATTCAACCAACTTTAGCCAACTTCAACAAAAAAAAAAATCTACTTCAATTCATATTTTTCGACGAAAAGAATAGACTCTTAATAACAAGTTTTTTCTTGTTTGAAAGGTGGGTACTTTTATCAGCAAGTGGGTAGCTTAGGCTCTGTTCTTTTTGTAGTTTAATGGACCTAACCCACTCCTTTCCACTCCCACCCACTCCTTCCCCCTCTTTTCCACGTCTTTCCACACTTTAAAAAAATATCACTCATTCCCACTTTCACGTACTTTCACTCACTCTTTCCCACTCCTACATATAATTATTATTTTTCATATTTTGAAAACTTTTATAATTTATGTAATTGTGCGTACGAATAGTCTGATAACAATTATGAAAAGTTTTATTTATTTTTCGGATGTTATAGAAATATTTGTTAGTCGTGCCAGAAATTGTAGATGACGTAATTTTTGATATATATATTGAAGAAATAATAATTTTTTTCTGCTTTGTTAAACAAATGTTAGTTTGTGACTAGTAGATATTTTGGGTCTGATTTTATATATGGAAGAGATGCTTAATTATTTTTTTTTTTTGCGTTGGTTACGAAATATTTGTTATAGGTCACTAAAGCGTGGATGTTTGTTACTATATGTGTAACAGATTTATTTTTCGTTCATTGTAATTTGGGGCTAAATTTACAGATGTTTTTTCTGACATAATGAAGGAACGTGTAATTTTTTTGGCGTTGTTTGTAATTCGTGATAGGAAGTGTAGATGTATTGTATGTGTATTTTGAGTAGATATTTTTTTCCGTGTGCATTAGTAATACAATATTGGAAGTTCTTCACACAAATTGCAGATGATTATTTTCTGTGTACTGAGGGCCTATTCTTTTTGTTGGAAAATATGAGTTAGTAAATAGGTGAAGTTGGTTGAGATCAGTAGAAGTAGGTTAAAGTAGGTTGAAGTGGGTATTTTTTATTAAAGTGGGTTGAAGTGGGTATCTTTTTGTTGAAGTGGATTGAAATTGATTAAAATAGGTTGAACTAGGCTAAAGTTGGTTGAATCGGGTTGAATTTTTTTTTTGTGTGTGTGATGGGTAGAAGTTGATTAAAATAGTGAAAAATGGGTTGAAGTTGGTTGAAATGGGCTGAAGTGGGTTGAAGTTAGTTGAAGTGGGTCGAAATTGATTGAAGTGGATTAAAGCCAGTATTTTTTATTGAACTTCGTGAAGTGCGTTGTTGTGGGTTGAAGTTGATTGAGGTTGGTAAATTTGGATTTACCAACGAAAAGAACAAGGCCTGAACGTATGTATATTTTTTTCGTTATTTGTATTTGGTTAATATACGAAAAAAATACACCCGTAATTTGTTTTGTGAATAACGAAAATTACAATTTTTTTGGGATAATAACGGCCACAAAACAATATTTCCTACATGAGTCAACACATAAAATATTTTTTTTAGTCTAAAAAATTTTTTTTATCATCGATAATTACTATCATAAATAAAAGATTATATTGAAAAAACAAAATATGTAACGTATATCAACTCTCCTACTTCATTCAACTCCTTCCTATTCCTGCCCACTTCTTCCCACTCCTTCCCCCTTTCCTACACTTTAAAAAAAATATCACTCCTACCCACTCCCATCCACTTCTTCCTTCCCTTTTTCACCCTCATTCATCCCACACCTAAAATTTTTCAACGAAAAGAAGAGGGCCTTAATTAATCAATCTTAAACTTTTTCTCCTGGCGTGCCACACACTATTTCTACGAGGTGCAAGAAGAACTAATCACTACTCATTTTGATCTGATCTGAGAAAAAAGGGGAGGTATTTAATTGCAAATCGGATTCGTAATAATATCACTTTTATTTTCAATCTTGTAATCATGTAATCGTTAAACTTATTTTCAAGGAAGGCAATCGAGCAGCCGACTGGTTAGCATTATACAGTAGTGTGGAATCAGTTTTCACATAGAGACCTTCATTGTTTCCTCTTTAAGGATAATCTAAGGAAACTCCTTGCAAGAAGGGTCGTCTAGGTTGTATTACTTAAATTTTCCTTTCAAAAAAAAAAAAAATGAATGTTGGGAGACGGGGTACGTTAAACTTAGCTCCACCCCCTAGTAAAAATCAAAATGTATAGTTCATATTTGGATTCTTTTTTATATGGGTAAGTGGACTTGTTCCTTTTGGGCAATATTTAGGGTTGTTGAACAAATAATTTAATGGGTCAAGGAAGGCGGAGAACACACAGACAAAACCATTCCTAAGCGAAACATCTTAGTTGTTTGAGTTTGAAATTTTTTTTATTTTTCGAGTTGACATGTCTTCTAAATAGAGCTTATTTGATCTCTTGGAACCGCTACTGAAAAGCTATAATTAGTCATCATACCTGACAAAATATTTCTTCTTCAGTGTAAAAAGAAGGTTAAAGTTCATAAACACAAAATTTTTAATATTAATATTCAATATCAACTTTTAAAGATGCTAATTATGCTCCTGACTAGAGTTGGGATCTGGGTCAATTTAACCCAGGCCGACCCATACCTTCGACTTCAAATAAGGAAGAAAATATTATTTGTAATATTATTTGCATTTTCTTGTAATTATCTAAGGTGTGTAAATATTTGTTTCTTGGAGAAAAAGCTAGGGTTACAACACTATTTGCTTGTATTTATAATTCAGGTGGCCGGTTATGAGATCAATAGACAAGTCTCTGAATTGTCCTCCATTTCTCTAAACTTGCTCTTGTTTGGTATCAGACGGTGAGTGTTTTTATTTTAAAAAAAGAAGAAGAAAAACCTTTAGGCCATCAAGAACAACGGAGGAAAGAAGAAGTTCATTATATATATAGGATCATTCATCATATTACCTGCACCTTGCTAAAGGCCCTGCAGTGTCCATAACAATGTTGATTTTTTACGGTAAAAACTACGATGAGTGGGAGAAGGCTGCGAGGACTTCTCTCAAGGCCAAAAACAAGTTACGGCTTACAGATGAGACGCTAAAGAAGCCAACACCGAAGGAAGGAGAAGACACGTATCTGAGTTGCAGGCTTGGGAGATGATGAATTCAATTATATGTTCATGGATACTCAACGTTATCGTTGCAAAATTGCATCCAAATATCGCCTATGTCAACACGACAAACCTCAGTGGGGCAATATTAATTGATAGAATCTTCATTATGCCCTATTAGCCTAGTTATTTGGTAGTCCATTTATTGTAAGTCTCAAACTGTGGAAGTAATGGATCTGTTCTAATAATGACAAGTGTCCAATCGAGGAAGGAACTGGCCCAAAAATGCCAATGTGATGAAGCTTAATATCTCAATTAAGGGTGGGCAATGAGTCGTGTATTCATTGGGTCAAGCAGGTCGGCCTCTTTAAAATAAAGTCAATAAATAATGGGTTGGCCCATGAACGCTTGTTAACGGTTCAGACCGGGTCGGCCCATTAACGGTCCGTTTAATGATCCGTTACTATTTCAACTTGCCATACTAATTTTCATACTAATTAACATGGTACAATTAGATAAACTTATTACCAACGCCTTATACATAATAACAATTATTATACAAAGTTTTTTGGTACAAGTCTATTTTATTTTAAAACAGGCCAAAAACGGGTCGTCCATGGGCCAACCCAATCCAACCCATTTATTTATATAAAAGGTCCGACTCGTCCTAAATCGTTAGCGGGCACCCTGACCCGACTCGGCCAACTTTGTAAGCGGACCGACCATAACCGGACTCGATCCGATCAATTGCCCGCCCCTGATCTTAATTTTGTAAGCTCCTTTAGCCAATACGGCAATGTACTAGTCATGGCATTCCCATTCAGTATAAATTGTGTGTGATGCATTTGAAGAAATTCTCATAGGGGGCTTCCATCTCTCCTTTAAGACCATGTGCCACAGCCCATCGCACGAGGCGAGGAGTCGATCGCAGCTCAAGGGAGCGCATTGTTTGACGCATGGCTTGAGGGAGCGCATCATTCGGCGTGTGACTTGGGCTCGGCAAGCAGCCATGAGCCTCAAGCCGGCCTGCGTAATTTTTTGTCGCCTAGCGCTCGAAACAACATCGTTTGAAGCTGGCTTTGATTTTATTTTTTTTTTAGAGCAAATGTGAGAGCATATTTTAAAAAAAGGAAAATTAAAATTACTAACAACTCTTTTGATTTTGTCTGTTTTTAATTAGAGAAAGTTGCCCCACAATTTTTTTAATGTTTGAATTTAAATTTCAAATTTAAATTCTTAATTTGTAAATTAAAATTCAAATTTAAAATTCTTAATTTTGTATATTTTTAGTTGTAGAGAAGTTGAAGGTGCTTTTTAAACAAAAAAACAAGTGAAGCGAATTATATTTTTTAATTAGTCCTTCCTAATTAATTTTGCAATCAAATTATTCTTCACAAAATTTTTCACAAATTTTTCATCCAATAATAAAGCAAAATAAATGACTCAGGCAGCATTGTATCTAGGACCACCATCAATACCTCTGACTGCAGGCTCTTGGCTCTCCTTTGAGGACGGATCCATTCATCGGGTGAGAATCCCCTGTTACAGGTCCGCCAAGTGGATGGACATCTGGGTTGGGTCAAACTCTGATTGTCTCTTAAGATCAGTGTTCTCTAAAGAGATTGACATCAACATGGGCGGATCCATATGTAAGGGAGGGGCGTTTCTAAACTTATTTTAAATGGATTAGATTGGTATACGTGGACGACCCTAAGTTAAGTCCAAAAAGTTACAGACACTCTTTAAATATATTTTACCCACATATTGACATTTTTAATCTCTTTAAATATCAAAAGTATAGTTATAAAGTTGGAACTTGATAGAAAAGTAAAATAGAATTAAATGTATCTAAACCCAAATTTCTCTCTCTCTCTCCCCCTATCTTGTCTAGAGTTTAGAATTTTAATTTAATCTAATTCTAATTTCTTTAATTTTTTTATTAATAATGTTTATTTTCGACTATTTAATTGCAATTTGCTCTTGGTGTAGACTTTTCTTTAACTTGGCACTACTAATTGATTTGAACCTGATGCTATTTTTTCCTTTTTGATGCGATTAATTGGTGCAGATTGCTTTTTGTAGCTGTATTTCATGTTTGACATATTCACTTCATGTTTCAATTTTTAATTTTTTTTTGTTTGATTGTTTTATGCTGATGATTTATCTTTTGTAACAAACAGTTTTACTAAATGGTAAGTAATTGTAACATTCTGCATTTTCAACACAATTTATCTATCAAATTCAAAGCATGAAAAACCACAAAAGCAAATGTAGTAGTAAAGGTACCACAATTTTTTTCTAAGAATAAAAAAGTGGGGTGAATTGTTATCACTTGTCAACTTTCAATAGTGTAGAAATACGAGACGGAACGTTTGTTCAAAAAAAGAGATGGAATGTTTGTACAAAACAGTCTACCATAGTATGTATCATATAATTTTTTTTAATTGATATTGTACATTAATAATGACGTTAATAAATGCACACCCTTGTTCTAAATATCTAGATCTGCCACTGATCAGCCCATATCTCAATGAGTACATGTTTCTGAGGTTCTCTGCCTCAACTGCAAACAGAACACAAATACAGTACATTTTGTCTTGGAACTTCACTCCTGCAACACCAGCTTTGCTCAAGTACCCATCAACTCAGACTTGTGAGGGTAAAATCTTAATAGGGAAAAACCTAGTTAATGATAATAAGATGCCCAACAAAGAAGGGGGGCTATCGACCACTTTTCTAATCTTTATTTGTGTGGTTGTGCTCTGTTTGTTTGTTTTGCTTAACCTCTATTGTAATAGCAAGAGATCAAGATACAGTAAAGGATTCGCTTTTCTCAGGCGACCCAGGAAGAAGCACCGGCAGAGGCCGCCAAACCGGCCAAGGCGGTTCTCGGCGGCTGAGTTGTACTTGGCCACCAAAGGGTTCAATGATTGGGAGATTTTAGGCAATGACTCATGTGGGGTTCTGTACAAAAGGGGTTTTGCCAGATGGATGTTGCGTTGCTGTCAACCGGATCTCACTGCAATTCTTGGGCTCTCCAGGCATGGATCGGAGGCGATTTTTGAAGAGGGTTGGGCCAGTTAGTCAGGTCAGGCATCCAGGTCTGGTTCCGATCCGAGGATGGTGCTACGATACCAGGGAGTTCATGGTGGCTTATGAGTAAATGTTCAATGGCTGTCTTGATGAATGGCTGTTTGGAGGTGGAGTTTTACCCTGGAAGCGACATTTCGAGGTGGCGAAGAACGTTGCAAACGGGTTAAATCACCTACATTCACATAAACTAGCTCATAACAACGTTCAAGTGAGCAATTTCTTCCTTGATGTGAGATTCAAGGCAATTTCAGTCTAGGTGACCCAATCGGAGTTGACCCAGCATCTAGCTGGAGCATAGATGTGTTCAACTTTGGCATCTTCGCGCTAGAGGTGGTCGCCGAAAGGAAGAGAAGGGTGGAAGACACAGGTCGAGATGGGCTGGGTGAGGGTGAAATGGATCTATTGGATTATGCCTCGATGATGCATGACAGAAACGAGACGATGAGGAGAGTGGATCGAAGGATGGGGTCTAGGATTGATCCAGAGCAAGCCATTGGAGTAGTCAACATCTAATTGCTTTGTTCCTTGTCCGAAGCCATGGGAATGCCTAAGATGGAGGAATGGAGGATGTAGCCAAGTTCTCGAATATGGATGAGACTGCACCAGAGGGGTAAATTCAAGAGCTACAGCCCAAGGGAATGCAATTTGTTTAGCTGATTAGTTGATCCATACACATTCAATGAATGAATTGTGACACACAATGAAAGGGATATAAGCCTTAGAGCAACAGTAAGATTGTCTCCGTGTGACTAAAAGGTTACGGGTTCGAGCCATAGAATCGGCCACTGGCAAAGTCAGGTTATACTGCCTACAAATCACCCCTTGGGATGCGGCCCTTCCCCGAACCCTGCGTGAACGCGAAATGCTTGTGCACCGAGTTACCCTACCCTTTAATGAAAGGGATATATGGAATCCATATGACAACAGAAATTAGTTAAGAGGAAAGGAAAATGAAGAACTACACTACATTCATACAACCCATCCCGAAAAGAAACAGCAAATACCAAAGGTACTTTGTGTAAAATGTCTCGCCAGAAGAAGATTGCTAAATTGAGAAAATGTCATAGCATATAACATAAAAAGTCTAGATATACCAAAACTGAGAAAATCGCTAAAAACGCATCGTAATCCAGATGATAATCCAAGCTTCCAAGCACTCAACGGTTGGCCTTGGCTACTCTTTCAATCTCATCCTTCTTCTTGATGGCATAGCTGGAAGATCATAATAAAACACAATGTTTAGCTTTGGTGAGTAGAAATGCTACTGCTAGGCATTGCAGTACTGAAAGAAATATATCATTTCTAACATAAAAGCAAGTTCAACCAACAAATTGCTAATGACGCATATCAACATCAAAATCCACACAAGGATGAAGGGCCACACCTGTTAGATGATCCCTTTGCAGCATTGATGAGTTCATCAGCAAGGCACTCAGCGATTGTCTTAATGTTCCTAAAAGCACTCTCACGGGCTCCTGTTGTGAGAAGGTAAATTGCTTGGTTGACGCGCCTCAATGGAGAAATATCAACAGCTTGACGCCTCACAACACCAGCTGAACCAATTCTGGTAGCATCTTCTCTTGGCCCACTGTATCACGATTTGGCAAGTTATAATTAGCAGAAGAATGAAACGACAAACAGATCTCAACTGAAATGACAAATCCATAAGCATCGTACCAAGACCAACAAAATAAAAATTCATCCTTCAGGGCTCTCAGCCACATCTGTTACAATTTACCTGTTGATGATGGCATCAACGATGACTTGGATTGGGTTCAAGTCGGTCAAAAGGTGAATGATCTCCATAGCATGCTTCACAATACGAACAGCCATCAGCTTCTTCCCATTGTTGCGTCCGTGCATCATCAAGGAGTTGGTCAACCTCTCAACAACGGGACATTGAGCTTTCCTGAAGCGCTTCATTTGGTACCTCCCGGCAGTGTGAGGAACATATGTGGCATGCTTAACAGGACTCACCCCAATGTAATCTGCCAAAGCCATGTCATGTACCTACATGCCAACAATGTCACTTAACATAGGACCCAGCGGAAGAATGCAAAGAAAATTGCATTGGATGATATAAAGCATAAACGATTCAGGATTGTCATTGAACATGGTTGAAACATCTAACGTATCTTCTTTCATAAGCATCAAAAATAATAACCCAGCTACAAAGATACATTAGAGTTAAACTGAAAGCACGACAAGGAGCTAGTGGCCAATGACATTTGACAAGTTCCGGCTGTGAAAAACAGGAAGTCCACTGCCATAACTTTTCATCACATTTTTTTATGTAGTTGGCAGTCTTGCGCTACACACAACGCCGCCAAAGTACTAAAATCGATGTAACTAGATCCCCAGCAATTCCATCGTAGACAAACTCAGTAAAACGATAACGACTTACTAAGATTCAGCATAAACTGACGATTTAGCCTGATAAAAAGAACTAAGAACTACACTCAATCAATAGCTAACATAAGCTACAACAAGTGATTATGGCCAAAAAGCAGAGCACATCTGTTGTATTTGCTCTTTCAAATCCTGCTTAATTTTAACTCGGCAAAGCTCAATAGTGGCTATGCTTCAATCTTTCATTCCAGTTGATACAGACAGCAAAATCGTAAATTTAACGATTTTTCCATGGTAAACAGCCGAAGCAGCATCAGTCAAAAACTAGTACTTCGGCCAAACACCAATCTTAACAAGGACTTGAAAAGATTCATCCTGTTCCAAATAAAGGGTATAGAAGACGCATACAATACCAAACTCCTCGAAAATTAAACCGAAACCAAAACTTCAGCTTTAAAATCAAGATACAATACAAGCTAATCGACAATCAAAATCGCATCCTAGACTGCATTCTTCAAGCAGATCTTACAGAAAACCAGAAATACATACGGAAGAGAGAGAAACGCAATCAAGCCGATAGATCAAGTGTGAACGAAAAATAAGATGAAATAACAGAGATGAATGAACGAACCGTGACATCGTCGAAGCTCCACCTGCCGAAGAGCTTGACTTCACCCTGCCACGCCTCCGTCGATGCCTCAAGAACATCTGCGGCCGCCATTGAAAAGCTTAAGTAGAGAGACGCTGAGAAGACAGAGAGAGAAAACACAGCACTCGGCCCTTTGGAAAACCCTGGAGCGTGAAATAGCCGCGTGATATATATGCGTGTGGAACGCTATATTCCCATGTTGTTGGATGTATTTAGGCTTTAAGTTTCTGTTCTTTTCGTACATAAATTGAGGCGTATAAAAGGGTAAAATAAATTAAAGTAGATTAAAAAAGATTAAAATAAATTAAATTTTTTTATGTGATAAATTAAATTTTGTTAAAATAGTAAAAGTTAATTAAAGTAAATTGAATTGGGTTAAAATAAGTTGAAATAGGTTAAAGTGGATTGAGGTTGGTATTTTAAAATTGACATACGAAAAGAACAGGGCCTAAAAGGCCCAGATCACTTTGAATCTTACCCTATTTTGGCCCAACTATGCATGTCCGAGTCCCAAGAGCCCAGCCAAATATGATTAGCAACTTCATGACTTTAAATAGACCTCAAAGCCTGTTCATGATAAGATATAGGCCATGTTCGGTAAAATTAGTCGTTTAGGTAGCGGATAGCGGTTCAGGTAGTGGACAACTGTTTAAATCGCGGATAGCGTTTCTAATTTAGTTGTTAACGGATAGCTATTTAGATGAGCGATTTAAACCAATGTGTTTGTTAAATTTATCTGTTACGCTAGCTGATTAACGTAAATTGACATAGCAGGATATAGATAATTTTCAAAGATAAAATTTTTAAAGGATATTTTTTGATTAAAAAATATGAAACGTTACTTTTAAATGTCAAACGTTAATACTATTAGCTTTTCAAAAACACTGCTTAAAATGTTAAACGCTACTTGAAATGTTAGTCAAAACACTAGTCTGCCGAACACTAAAAATTAACTATTTAGTATATTAATTTGGTCAAAACACTAAACACTATCCAAAACGTTGTTATCGAACACGGCCATAGTGGTAGGAGACACAGTAGTAGGTTACACATAATTGTAAGAAGTTGTAAGAATCATATGGAAACTGTAAGAAGTATAAAGAAGCTGTAAAGAATTGTCAGAAGATGTAAAGGGTCGTGAGTAAATATTGAATTATTAAAAAATTGTATATAATTTTTAGATATTTATGCATAACTGTTGGTCGCTAATTTATGATTTGTGAAGTAGATCATTTCATGAAAGTGAATTACGTGTAATATGTTAGTAATATTTATGAAATTAACTTTATACTGTCACTAAACAAGTTATTTTTTAACATTATACAAACAAATTGTGTTTTTCTACCATTATCATTTTGGATGAGAATAAATAATATTGAAATAACATAATTGATGAAAATATAACTTTAAACAAATTAGTTAAATGACAATAAAATATCGTCAAATCCACACATTTATAGAACCAAATATGTTTTACACTTGAAGTAGAAAACATTGTCTGCCTGAAGGATTGACGGAGCCATTCAACCATTGGTACTCACTTTTACAAATGACAATTGAGAGAACAATTGTAGTATTAAAGGGGAGATGGAGATCGTTAGCAGACAAGATGTCTCATATGAGACTGAAGCAGCAGTTCTAGACAATCATTGCTTATTATTTTGCACAATTTTATTATTCTCCATGAACAAACATAACAATCTCAGTAAGGGATCCAAATGTGGATAAGTCACCCAATATTTGTACAATGATAGCAACCAAGTTGTCATGGATAAACTTACAGATGAAATAGTTAAAATATTTCCGTTACTACAATTTGACTATTTTCATATGTAATTCACGTTAAAACTCAAATATGAATACAATTTTTCTATTATAATTTTAAAAGCATGTTAATTTATTTATCTCTATAATGGCGTATATGCTTTACGTCGAAACTCAAATATAATTCTCATCATTAAATTTTGTTTTTATGTTTATATAAATATTACATTTATAAAAACATATCGATTTTTCATATTAGTAGTGTATAAACAAATATACAAATTTCCATAAATATGAGGAAAAAAACTAGTACTTGGCCCAAACATTAATCTTAACAAGGACGTGAAAAAATTCATTCTTTTCCAAGTTAAGAATATAGACGACACATACAATACCAAATTCCTCAGAAATTAAATCGAAACCAAGACTTCAGATACAATACAAGCTAATCGATAATCAAAACCGCATCCTAGACTGCATTCTTCAAGCAGATCTTACGGAAAACCAAAAATACATACTGAAGAGACAGAAACACAATCAAGCAGAGAGATCAAGTGCAAACATTGAAAGATGAAAAATAAGATGAAATAACAAAGGCCATCAAAAGGGGGAACAATTAATGAACCGTGACATCGTCGAAGCTCCACCTGTCGAAGAGCTTGACTTCACCCTGCCACGCCTCGGTGGATGCCGCAACAACATCTACTGCCGCCATTGAAGAGCTTGAGGAGAGAGAAAGCGATGAGGCTGAGAAGACAGAGAGAAACCCTAATTCCAGGTGTGGAATGGTTGGGAGTAGGAAAGGGATGGGCGGAAGGAGCGGGAAGGAGTTAGAATGAGTTGAATGAAGTAAGAGACTTGATGTAAGTTACGTATTTTGTTTTCTAATGTAATTTTTTATTTATGATAGTAATTACCGATGATAAAAAAAATTTTTAGACTGAAAAAATATTTTTTTGTGTTGACTCGAGTCCGAAATATTATTTCATGGCTGTTGTTACCCAAAAAATATAATTTTCGTTATTTGTAAAACAAATTGTGGATGTATTTTTTTCATATATTAACCAAATACAAATAACGAAAAAAATACAGATATGTTCAGGCCCTGTTCTTTTCATTGGTAGATCCAAATTTACTTTTCTCAATCAACTTCAACTCACATCAACCTACTTCAACTCTCTTCACAAATTTCAATAAAAAAATATCAATTTCAACCAACTTCAATCCACTTTTCACTGTTTTAACCAGCTTCTAACCATCATATACAAAAAATTCAACCCATTTTAACCAATTTCAAATCACTTCAACCCACTTTACGAACTTCAATAAAAAAATATCAACTTTAACCTATTTCAACCTAATTTTTACTATTTTAACCAACTTATACCCATCATATAAAAAAATTCAACCCACTTCAACTAACTTCAACCTACTCCATAAACTTCAATTAAAAAAAATACCAACTTCAACCCACTTCTCATTATTTTAACCAACTTCTACTTATCATACCAAAAAAAAAATTCAACCTACTTCAACCAACTTCAACCTACTTCAATAAAAAAAATAGTCACTTCAATCGATCTCAACCCACTTATACCAATCTCAACCAACGTCATCCATTTACCAACCCATATTTCCCAATGAAAAGAACAAGCTCTCAGTATACAGAAACAATCATCTGTAATTTGTGTGAAGAACTTTCAATATTTTATTATTAATACACACAGAAAAAATATCTGCTCAAAATACACGTACAACAAATCTGCACTTCCTATCACGAATTAGAAACAATGCTAAAAAAATTTACACATTCCTTCATTGTACCAGAAAAAACATCTGTAATTTCTGTCACGAATTACAATGAACGAAAAATAAATCTATTGCAGATACAGCAACAACCATCCAAACTTGGTTGACCTATAACTAATATTTCATAACCAACGCAAAAAAAAAAAATATATTTAAGCATCCATTCCATATACAGAATCAGACTCAAAATATCTAACTGTCATACAAAAAAAAAAAATTTTGTTTAACAATGCAGGAAAAAAATTATTATTGCTTCAATATATATAACAAAAATTACGTCATCTATAATTTCTGCCACGACTAACAAATATTTTCATAACATCTGAAAAAATAAATAAACTTTTTTATAGTTGTTATTAGGCTATTAGCACACACAATTACATAAATTATAAAAGTTTTCAAAATATAAAAAATAGCAGTTATATATAAGAGTAGCAAGGAGTAGGTGAGTGTGGATGGGGGTGGGAGTGGGACGGAGTGGGATTTTTTTTTAAGTGTGGAAAGATGTGGGAAAGGGAGGTAAGAAGTGAGTGAGAATGGGAAGGAGTAAGATGGATTTATTAAACCACAAAAAGAATAAGGCCTGCAGCAACAGGTGCTTAGCAAAACCCTAGATTATGAAATGAACCCGCGTTATATATATATATATATATATATATATATATATATATATATATATATATATATATATATATGTATCGTTGTCTCTTGCAATGTTGCAGGATGGGTTTTAGATTTTATATGGCCCAAGCCACTTTGCAGTTCATGGCCCAACTATGCATGCCCAAGCCCCAAGAGCCCAAAGTATGATTTTTTATTTTTATTTTTTATTGACCCAAAGTATGAGTAATACTCAATTATGGAAAAATAGTTTATGTAATATATTACATTAGGTAGACCTAACAAAATCTTACCAAATTCAAAAACTTGATCTGAATCAACTCAAAAATTGTGGATTATGACAAAAATATATTAACCAATACATAATACTATCATAGCAAAGGGCGAAAAAAAGAAGGAAAAAGGAAAATTTGAAGTTAGGATCAACGTTAAAGACTTAAGGTGGGTCAATTCAAGCAACCTAATAATTTAGTTGTGATTTGTATGATCAATGTGAACATTAAGGGCCTGTTCTTTTCGTGGATAAATTGGGTGGGTAAAAGGGTGAATTAGATTGAAGTAGGTTGAGGTGGGTTGTGGTAGGTTAAAATTCGTATTTTTTTTTGAGGTGAGTTAAAATAACTTAAAGTAGGTTGAAGTGGGTTGATGTAGGTTGAAGTGGGTTGAAGTTGGTTGATGTAGGCTGAAGTGGGTTGAAGTTAGTATATTTTTTATGTGGTGGGTTGAAGTGGGTTAAAATAATGAAAATGTAATTAATGTGTGATAATTTATGAAATTATCGAAATTTTGTGAAATTTTTGTTTATTCATTCTTAATTTTTAATTTTTTAATTGTTATTTGTTATTTGTTATTTTTTATTTGTTATGTTTATTTTTTATTTTTTATTTTTTAATTTTTTTTATTGTTGTCTTTTATTTTTTATTTTTTATTTTTTATTTTTTTAATTTCTTATTTCTTATTTTTCATTTTTCATTTTTAATTTTTAATTTTTAATTTTTAATTTTTATATTTTGTTTTTTATTTTTTCATTTTTATGTTTTTATTCTTTATCTTTTATTTTTTATTTTGTATTTTGTATTTTGTATTTTGTATTTTGTATTTTTTATGTATTTTGTATTTTTATTTTTATTTTTATTTTTTGCTTATTACTTTTTATTATTTTATTTTCTTATTTTTTAATTTTAATTTTTTAATTTTTTATGTTTTTATTTTTGTATTTTTGCATTTTTATTTTTTATATGTTTTTATTTTTTCAATTGTTTTATTTTTTTATTTTTTATTTTTTATTTTTTTATGTTTTTATTTTTTGATGTTTTGATGTTTTTATTTTTCATTTTTCATTTTTTATTTTTTTAATTTTTGTTAATTTGTTAATTTGTAATTTGATATTTGATATTTGATATTTTTTATTTCTTATTTCTTATTTATTATTCTTTATTTTTTGATTTTTGATTTTTGATTTTTACTTTTTACTATTTTATTATTTAATTATTTAATTTTAATTTTTAATTTTTATGTTTTTATTTTTTATTTGTTATTTGTTTTTATTTTTAAAATTTTTTAATCTCTTGTTTTTATTTTTTAATTTTTATTTTTTATTTTTAGTTTTTTAGTTTTTATTTTTTATTTTTAATTTTTTAATTTTTTAATTTTTAATTTTTTAATTTCTAATTTTCAATTTTTAATTTTTAATTTTTAATTTCTAATTTCTAATTTTTAATTTTTAATTTTTATTTTTCACTTTTTACTGTTTATCTTTTTAGTTTTTTTATGTTATATGTTTTTATTTTTGATTTCTTATTTCTTATTTTTAATTTTTTACATTTTAATTTTATTTTTTATTTTAATTTTAAATTTTTTATTTATTATTTGTTATTTTTTTCATTTTTTTATTTTTATTCTTTATTCTTTATTCTTTATTTTTTATTTGTTATTTTTAGTTTTTTGTTTTTTGTTTTTAATTTTTATATTTCATTTTTTATTATTTATAATTTTATATTTTGTATTTTTATTTGTTGTTAATTTTTGATATTTATTTTTAATTTATCTATTTATTTTTATTGCAAAAAAAAGTTACAAAAAATTCCAAGAAAATAAAAATAAAAAAATAAAAAAATAAAAAATAAGAGATAAAAAATAAAAATTAAAAATTAAAAAAATTAAAACATAATAATTTAAAAAATAAAAAATAAAAAATTAAAAAATTAAAATGAAAAAATAAAAAATAAAAAATAAAAAATAAGAAATAAGACTTAAAAAAAATAAAACATGAAACATGAAAACACGAAAACATAAAAAATAAAAACAAAAAATGAAAAATGAAAAATGAAAAATAAAACATAAGAAATTAAAAATAAATAAATGACAAATAAAAATTAAAAATTAAAAATTAATTTAAAAAATAAGAAATAAGAAATAAAAACATAAAAGCATAAAAAACATAAAATCATCAAAAAATGAAAAATAAAAAATAAAAAATAAAGAATAAAGAAATAAAAAATAAATAGTAAAGAGTAAAAAATAAAAAATAAGAAATAAATAATAAAACATAAAAATAAAAATAAAAAATGAAAAATAAAAATACAAAATAAAAAGAAAAAATAAAAAATAAAAAATAAGAAATTAAAAAAATTAAAAAAAGAAAAAATAAAAAAGAAAGTATAAAACATAAAAACTAAAAAAATATAAAAATAAAATATAAAATATAAAATATAAAAAATAGAAAAATAAAATATGAAATATAAAAAATAAAATAGAAAATAGAAAAATAAAAATATAAAAAATAAGAAATAAGAAATAAAAAATAAAAAATAAGAAATTAAAAAATTAAAAAATAAAAAATAAAACGTAAAAAATATAAAAATAAAAAATAAAAAATAAAAAATAGAAAAATATAAAAATAAAAAATGAAGCATATAAAAAATAAAAAATGAAACATATAAAAAATAAAAAATAAAAAAGAATAAACAAAAATTTCACATACTTTCGATAACTTCATAAACTATCACACATTAATTACATTCTCATTATTTTAACCCACTTCAACCTACCATATAAACAATATATCAGCTTCAACGCACTTCAACCTACATCAACTCACTTCAACCTAGTTCAACCTATTTCAATTCACCTTTAAAAAAAATACCAACTTCAACCTACCTCAACCCATATCAACCTACTTCAACCTACTTCACCCTTTTACCCACCCAATTTACCCACGAAAATGACAGATCCTAAAATCTCACATGATACTTTACAAATTATTAAAATTATGAAGGGAGTGGGTTAAGGTTGGTTGAAGTGGGTTGAGGTAGGTTGAAGTGGGTTGAAGTTGGTATTTTTTTTAAGTGGGTTGAAATAGGTTGAAGTAGGTTGAAGTAAGTTGAAGTGGGTTGAAGTGAGTAAATATGGATTGACCCACGAAAAGAACAGGCCCTAAGTGCAATTAACAGTGTCATTAGCCTTTAGATCATGTTTGTGTATTGTATGTAGGAACTTATGAAATGACAGGAAAAATCGGTAATGTATATTATACATTTAGGAATGTGTATTCGTCCTCGTCACGTATATATATATTTTTCAACGATGACACTGCCGCCATTGAAGAGCTTGAGGAGAGAGAAAGCGATGATGCTGAGAAGACAGAGAGAGAAACCCCTACTACACCACTCGGCGCTTGGCAAAACCCTATATAATTGTTGGGATGATACATATGTGCGTGGAACGCTGTCTTGCGTTGTTGTTGGATATATTTAGATTTTAAAAGGCCCAGATCACTTTGCAACTTACCCTATTTTAGGCCAACTATGCATGTTCGAGCCCCAAGAGCCCAGCCAAGTATGATTAAAAATTCCATGACCCAAAACAGCCCAAGGCCTGTTCATGATAAGGTATAGTAGTAGGAGAAATACTAGTAGGTTACACAGAGTTGTAAGAAGTTGTAAGGATCATCAAGAAACTATAAGAATTATAAAGAAGCTGTAAGGAATTGTTAGAAGATATAAAAAGTTGTAAGTAATCATTGAATTATTAAAAAGTTGTATATAATTTTTAGATATGTGTACATAATTGTTGGTCATTAATTTATAATTTGTGCAATAGATCATTTCATGAAAGTAAATTATGTGTAATATGTCAGTAATATTTATGAAATTAACTTTATACGGTCACTAAACAAATAAATTTTTAACATTATGCAAACAAATTGTATTTTTCTACAATTATCATTTTGGAAGAGAAGAAATAACATTGAAATACCATAATTAATGAAAATAAAACTTTAAACAAATCAATTAAATGAAAATTTCAAACCAATAAATTTATAAAACCAAATATGTTTTACACTTAAGGTAGAAAATATGATCTGCGTGAAGGATTGAAGAAGCAATTCAACCATTGACACTCACCTTTACAAATGATAATTGAAAGAACCAGTACTAAAGGGGAGATGCAAAATATTTGCAGACAAAATGCCTCCTATAAGACTGAAGCAACAGTTTAAGGATAATCATTACTTATTGTACTTTCCACAATTTTATTATTCTCCATAAAAAGGGCAGAATATTTGGAATCAGCCTCTTTATGAGCAGGGATACCGGTAGAGGTAAGGTTGCCTACATCTAAATCTTCCCAAACCCCGCGAAAGCGGGACCCACACTGGAAGGTGGTGGTGGTGGTGGTGGTGTTGTGTTGTTGTTGAAAAGGGCATAGTAATCTAAGCAAAGAATCACAATGTCAATGGGTTACTCAATGTTTGTACAATAATAGAAACCAAATTGCTATGGATAAACTTGTTGATGAAATAACTGAAATGCTTTCGTCACCACAATTTGACTATTTCCATATGTGATTCACGTTGAAATTCAAATATCAATGCAATTTTTGTATTATAATTTTAAAAGCATGTTAATTTATTTTCTTTATAATGGCGTATATAATTTACGTCGAAACTCAAATATAATTCACATCATTAAATTTTGATTTTATATTTATACAAGTATTACATTTATAAAAGCAGATAGATTTTTCATCTTAGTAGTATATAAAAAAATATACAAATTTCCATAAATATGAGGGAAAAAAATAATCACAAGTTGAATATCGTTAAAATATATATAAGGTGATATAAGAAGATGTAAATAGATGTGAGAAGATGTGAAAAACTCTGAGAATTTTGTTAAAATGTAAGGAGTTATAAGAAGTTATAAGAAACTGTAAGGATAGTAACCAAATTGTCGTGGATAAACTTATGGATGAAATAGCTAAAATATTTTCGTTACTACAATTGGACTATTTTCGCATGTGATTCACATTGAAACTCAAGTATGAATGCAATTTTTGTATTATAATTTTAAAACCCTGTTAATTTTATTTCTTTATAATGGCATATATGATTCACGTCGAAACTCAAATATAATTCACGTCATTAAATTTGTTTTTATGTTTATATAAATATTACATTTATAAAAACATATAGATTTTTCATATTAGTAGTATATAAAAAAATATACAAATCTTTATACTATAAATCTTTATACTATAAATGCTAAAATGCGTAAGGGGTTGAGTGTTGAGGAAATGAAAAATGCTAACATGAGAAGGAATTTCTAATATATGTTGCTTCACAACCGTTAATCAAAATCTTATACAATCTCAACCCTTAGATTTATCTCGATAACCGTCTTAATAGATAGCACATGCAACAATCTCTTTCTCTTTAGTGGGCACATTACGTCTCAGGTTCGATTCCCCCTCCTTCATTGTATTGTACTATTTATTGGACACATTAGATCTTAGGTTTGATTTCCCCCTTATTGTATTGTATTGCTCTTTATGGCTCCTGCGAACCAAAAAGTTTTTGATTTCCATCATTATTAGTAATATTTTGTATTTTTCAATACAAACATAAATTTGAGTATGTATTATTAGAGATTATAGAATAATAAATACGATTTCCATAATTATTTCCATTATTACTATTGTTATTGTTGTCGTCATTATTGTTGTCATCTTTCTGTTTAAATTTAATAAGATAGTCAATATTAATTATGATCATCTCATTTTTTTTGGATAAGAAATTATGATCATCTAAATATCAAAGAGAGATTAAGAGATTATACAACAACAACAACTCCCAGTGTGGGTCCCGCTTTCGCGGGGTCTGGGGAGATCCAACTGTAGGCAACCTTACCCCTACCGATATTCCTACCCATAGAGAGGTTGATTCCTTAAGACCCACAAAACAGTTTTTTTTTTTTTTGAAAAAGGTTTATAGAGAAAACCATTGCAAACCGAAAACCAAGGAGGAGAAAATGGGCCGGAGAGCAAAATAAACAAGGAGCAGAGACATACCTCAACCCACGAGGGGCGCTAGATGTCGTCACATCCCAGAAAAGCACGACCTGCAGACAAGCACACCAAAAACCCTACCCGCTCCACCCCACCGAAGCTACTACCACCTACGCGGCCGGTCTCCTACAATCAGAGACCTTAATCCTATCCCGCCACAACCTCCTATCCTGAGCCATGTCCTCCGTCAGACCGGCAACTCTCAGGTCCTCTCTAACCACTTCCTCTAGGCTCTTCTTCGGTCTACCCCTCCCTCTCTTTCCACCGGGGGGGACGATCATCTCGCACCTCCGCACTGGGGCGGCCACACTTCTCCTCTTTACGTGGCCGAACCATCTGAGCCTCGATTCCCTCATCTTCTCCTCTATGGAAGCCACTTCAGCTAAGCTCCTAATTACTCCATTCCTAATTCTGTCCAAGAGATTAAGAGATTATAATGGATATAAAATTTTTTATTATTTCATTATTATAGAATACGTTCATATTTTAGAAATTTTAACTCAAGGAAATCAAATTTAGTAGTAGTAATAGTAGTGGTAGTAGTAATAACAATAGCAATTGAAAAAAGGGGGGGAAAAAACTAACCACCTCTCCCACCATCCCCTCCATGGTTGCCAATCTAGCATCATTCCCCACCACTAGCCGGTGGGTCAGTTAGCGTCGCCTAGCTCCACTTTTGAGCCATCACCTAGTCGGCCTTTCTCGGTCCTCCAACGACCCCTTGGTCTCGCTACTCGAATACTCCATAGCCCACTACTACCAAACAACAAACCCACCATAGTAGACAAAACTATATGAAACCCCAAACTCAAACTCTTTTTCCGCTTCAGTCCTCTCCAACAGGTCCCCACTGTATATGAGCATTTCACTGATTTAGTCCCTTCTCATTAGTGGGGATGAATAAAAAAAATCGGTAGCTGGTTCCGAACTTGGAATTGACTTGGACTTGGTCATTACAGACCTGAAACCAAATAAACTAGGTCCAATTATGTTTCCAAAATTTATGAATTGGTCACAACTAGTTCCAGTTATGGGTCTCGAAATTTTGGACCCAGAACTGATCCCACTACCTCATTACCCCATTAATTTTATATTTTTCCTAAATATAAATAAGAGGTGAAACTCTAGACTTATTTTATAGCCTCTCAACAAATAAGAGTTAAAACTCTAGACTTATTTTATAGCCGCTCAACCCTATATTCTTTCAGACCATCCGTGCTCAGGTTCTATGCGTCGTCCTCTCTTTCCCCCTTTTGTTGTCTCTTTCTTCCTCCGGTGATGTCATGGCATTTTCTTTTGATCATCACTTGTCCCCCTCCAAAAAAAAAATCTGCCCGTTGCTCATGTGCACTACTATACTCTCAATCATTTAATGGAGTGCTTTCCTAATGTTAATGACTTACTTCTTGTTTGCTACTAACATTGATCTCTGTTATGTTTGAGTGTTCATCTCAAATGTGATGATGTTTCCTCTCACTAAATATTGACATCATTGTTATACTCTGGTTTCCATAGCAAGAATGAAATCACTATCTGAAATGCCGAAGTATTTCTCTCAAAATTTTTAAAAAAAAGGGAGGAAAAAGGAAGACTAGAACCGGGTACCCAGAACAGCACCCGGTTTCTGCTGGTTCGAGTATTGGTTTTTAAATTCACAAACCTGGTTAAATCAATTTTCGAGACCGGTTGTTAGTTTCGTAGATCTAGTTCCAATCGAGTTAATGCCCGATTATGTCAATTGTCAAATGATTGGGTACCTGGTTGTGCTCACCCCTACTTGCTTGCACCTCAAATATTTATCAATTTTATTCAACCCCAGATATTGAGGATCAATTACAAATTTTGTAAGAAACTTGAGGGTGGGACAGGAAAGAGAGATTGAGAGGGGGCAAGTTTGGGCTGTAAAGGGGGATCAGAGAGAGAAAAAGTTTGGATTTGGTTGTCGGTGGTTGTGGTGGAGGACAGAAGGCTGTGGGTTTGTATGTGACCAATGGGAATGGCAGCAATGGTGAACGGTATGTTGTGAGCCTTAAGATTAGCCATCATCTAGAGAGGGTCAGGCCTGGACGGAGGGGAAATCGAGCTGAGGAGCCCGACTGCGAGAGCAGAGTTGAAGGTGGAGAAGGTACAGGGGCATGGGTATGGTTAGGGGGAAGAAAGAGGAAGAGAGGGTGACCAGCATTGTTGATTGAGGAAAGTAGGGAGTGGAATCTGCAGAGGAGAAGAGTAGGAGATGATGATTTCGTGGTCGCAACGACGATTGGGTTGTGTGGTTGTGGTTGTGGTGGTGTTGGTGTTGGTGGCAGTTGAGTTGCCATGAAATTTGGCAGTGGTGATGGTGGTGTGGTTGATCTCAAAGCCTCACTGTTCTCTTTCATGATAAAATGGAACTACTACTACTATTATTATTATTATTATTATTGTTAAGATAAAAATAATAAATTACCTCTTACTCTAAGTTTTGAGGTCATCCAATGCTATTTAGTTAAAAAAAAAAAATCATAAATTGATGCTAGTGGGGATAACAATAAGATGTGGCACTAGTTTTGGGTGGGGGGAGGGTTGAATGTCACTCTGGGCCATGAACTCTATGGTTAACACACAAATATTGGAAATAATTTATGTTACATAATTACATTAGATAGACTTGAAAATCTGATCCAAATCCACTCAAAAATTTTAACTGACATGAGATGATCATAACAAAGGAGGGGAAAAGAAGAAAAAAGAAAGTTTGAATTTAGCATCAAGGTTAAAGACTTAAGGCAAGTCAATTTAAGCAACCTAATAGTTTAGTCGTCATCTGTATCATCAATGGAATAGTAAATGTAATTAATAGTGTCAATTAGGCTTTGGATCATGGTTGGTATTGTATGTAGGAACTTATAAAAAAATGACAGGAAAAATTTATGGTGAAAATAAGAAGAAAGAATAAAGTTGAAGGGAGTTTCACTTTGTTTTATTTTCTTCTTGATTGGTAAACTTACTAGCGAAGACCCGTACGTTGTCCTAAGATTCATTGTTCAAATAAATATGGTACTTTGAAAGTATCTCATCTGTAAAATTTTAAAGTTAAAACATACTGTAGCACTAGTTAAATGGAGGATAAAAAACAAAAAGTAAAATAAAAATAAAATAGATTAAGTACAATAATTGAAGGTATTTTATAATCAATATAATTGTACTTTTGACAAAAAATGTTTAGTTGTATTTTTAACAGAAGATGCTAAGCAAATAAAGACTCAGAAAAGATATTTTTCTGTATCTACAAAAAAGCGAATAATAGTCAATCATTTGTACCCCATAAAGACATCTCAAACTATCCATGTGTTGTGCAAACATTCTTTCAATAAAGCAATTTATAAGTTAAGGATTTGCATCTCTGTGTCCATGCTTTAAAGTAAAAACACTGAAGAACCAAAAATCTCAACAACATTAATCACAACAACAAAATCTTTGAAGTCAGCGCCTTGCTTGTCTATGCTAATCTAGCTCAACAAAACTTATACCGGATTAGTGTTATTGTGATTGATTTTTGTATCTTTCCCAATCTCTCTCTCTTTTTTTCCCTTTGGTTCACCAATGCCCCTATTTTTATCAATCATATGACGGTTTTTCTTTAGATTACGCAACAATGGCTTGAGCTTGACTAGGGATGGCACAGGTCGGGTACAAGGTGGATGGGGTTATTCCCGTACTTATAGCCATTTTTAAAAGTCATCCCCATACCAATACTCATATCTATCGGGTTTTCAAAATCAATCTCCATACCCTTACCCATCGGTATTTAGAGTTTTATTCGGATATATATAAATATTAAGATATAATACTCATTGGGTATGATAATTTCCTTTATCTAAAGAAATTGATAAAACTAAATTCAACTAGGCAGAATATTCTAATAAAGTACAATACCCATTAGATTAAGTGTAAGAGTTTATACTTAACTTATAAACAAAAATTGCATTCTAGAAATGACTGAATTGAAGGAGTGAGGGACATAGTAAATGAGCCAGGACTTTAGATTTGTGAATCTTGAGTCATGTGACTTCATGTGTCAGCATAGCAAATGAGCGACGCAAATGAATGCATTGTATAGTTGGGGATGAGTTGGGGTATAGGCCTTTTTTTTTTAATGATTACCAACATTTAAATTTCAAAACTCTACTCAGTAATTTATTTTACCCAAAAAAATCGAGTATGGGCATGAGACGAGCGATGCACATACCCCCATGCCCATACCCGAACCCGAACCCATACTGATACACATACCTATTTTCAGTATATCCATCACATACCTATTTTTTTTCAATTTTTCGTACCCATACCTGCTATAAATAGGGCGGGTTCAAGGTGAATTTTTCGAGTTAGGGTGTAACTTCCATCCCTAAGCCTGACAATGATGAGTTGTGCTCATAGAGCAGGTTATTCATGATGGAAAGGAATGACCACCTTAAAGTTTGTGTTTGCTGATGCACTTTGGATTGTAGTAGTAGTATAATCTCGGTCGGGTTGTTCGTCTCTTGCTCAAATTGATTAAAGTACCATGGTTATCTCTTATGAGTTGTTTTCTTACAATCAAGACTATTTGACCTTATCATTACATGTGTCTATTACATTTTGTTTATAGAAAGATTTACAATAGCAAAATGTTTTCTAAAACGTTTGTTACATGGGTCTTTTGGAATCATTTTATCTGCAGAGTGTGGACAGAGATGTCTTCACAAGTATAGCTACCTATATTGAGATCTCATCAGGTTGTGTGAAAACATAATACACATTAAAAGTGGTTATTATTGTTGTTATTGTAAACACATCATTACTAAGATAAGCATAATAATATGGAATGAGTGGGTTATCTTGTTACTTCTCAAACAATCAAGTGGATACATATGTGTGCTGATGGTGACATATATGATATATCTATTCATGCATGTTCTCTAATTTAATGGGTGGAAATGATAAAAGCCTTGATATCACATGTAAAAAGTATTGTAGGTTTATTATTTGTGTATAATCACCTTATTATATACAATTTTCTACATTTATGAAATTAAATATATATTCTTTATTTGATATGATTAATCCATTATGTTGTCATTTTAATTGTCAGTATAGTCCATTGCTATTGTTCAAACTTAATAACTTTAAGGTGCATTATTAATAATATTTTTTGGGGGTGTATTAGCGTATATAAGCCATGAAGGTTGATGTATGCATAAATCAACCCCACAGCATTAGTAACAACCACCAAAAATTTTACCAATTGATCTAGTGGCTAGTCCACAGATGCACCACCAATCAATTAATTCACACGCAAAATGACGAATAAAATTCTAGAAATGCTAGAGACGAACTCGCGTGTAAAAGTCCTCAAGCTTTCAGTTAAGATAATCACGCAATTAAACAAAAGCTAACACGAAGATATCACAAGGGGAAAATTTCGATGAGACCAACACGTGACATTAAAAACACACTCGTACTTGGATTCAACACAATGGGCCCCTTAATTATTCAACGTGATTAATAGTACAGTAGATGGATCAGCACTTGTGATGATGGGAATGAAAATGAATCAGCAGTGTTTAAGGCAGAAGCAACGACGACGAACCCCACGGCAACGACCGCCCGGAAAACCCTCAGTCTTGCAAACATTGGCACAGTTGGCTCTGCTCAGACAAATTCCCTTGAAACTGTAGCTCGGGGACTCGCATATTCTTGCCTCTGCTACTTTTGTTCCCACTTCTGTACACAAATATTCCAACCAAAATGAAACCAAAGTAAGAACATATTACGTATGGGCCGGAGGTCTTAATTACAAATGAAAAATGATTCACTGTGATATGTATACGTCTTTGTGCATATAACTAAGGACTTAGCCAGATTGTCGTTGAAGAATCAAAATATTTTCGCAAGTCATAATGTTGGTCTATGCTATGCATACATCTTTGCATAGCGTGGCCTCTTTTTTTTGGGAGGGGGTGGAGCGTGCGGGTGTTTAATTAATCGATACACAGCGTGGCCTTTTTTTTTTTTGAGACTTAGCTAAAATAACTCCCATCAAAGATAAGATGAGAGAAACAAAACTACAATAGTTTGGCTATGTGAAAAGGAGGAGTGCGGACGGTCCAGTGAGGAGATGTGAGTTTATAAACACCCCCGGAGGTAAAAGGGGGAGGGGTCGACCAAAGAAGAGTTTGGACGAGATGATTAGAGAGGACTTGAAAGTTGTAGGTTTGACGGAGGACTTAGCTCAGGATAGGAGGTTATGGCGGGATAGGATTAAGATCTTAGATCGCAGAGAGTCGACCCCGTAGCTTTTTTCCCCCCCGTATGCAGGTTGTAATTTCTTCTGGGAAGAGACAGTGTTTGCTTACCTCGGATTGTTAAGGTATATTACCTCTCTCTGTTATCTTGTTCTTGAGTTTCATAACTTCAGCATCTTGTCCTTTTAATCTATCGCAGTCATTCCTTGCTATGTGACCTTAATTTTTCCCATTAAATATTTTCATAAAAGCTTTCTTCTGTAAAATATTTTCACAAAATCCTTTTTTATGGGTCTCTTGGAATCAGCCTCGCTACCGATAGGAATATCGATAGAGGTAAGATTGCCTACAACTGGATCTTCCCATACCCTGTGAAAATGGGACTCACACTGGGAGGTGGTGTGGTGTTGGTGGTGTGTATAGAATATAAGTACTCACATCATATGTTATTGATCGCATTGGTACAAAGCGTATTAGTTTTGGTGTATGTATGATCAAAGATATATTAGATTAGTAGCTGTTACAGAAATTACGCAATAGTGTGTCGAAAATATAAATAACAAAAATTACAAGAGAAAAACTACAATTCCTTGATCGGTGGAGCTAGTTCTTGCATTTAGCTAGGAACGTCTCCAAATCAAATGGAAATAACTAGATATGCGTAGAGGAATGGTCAAGTAAGTGAAAGAAAGAATGAAAGAAATGGAACCTGTGGCCATGACGAGGAGAAGCATAAGAAGAACAGTAGAGAAAAGACGGGTTAATCGCTCCATTTTCACTCTTAATTGCTTCTCTCTCCTTTCTCTCACAACTCACAAAGATTCAAAGAGAGATTTTCTGAGACACAATGGAAGTGTTATCAAGCTCCACCCATATATATAGCCGATTGCTTAACATATTTCTCTAATTTTCAATGTTTTCTTGGGTAATTAATTGAATTTATTGTGGGTTTATATTAATTTTAGTGGTCTGCTTTCGAAAGGTCAAGAAAAAAGAAGGAAAAGCTGGAAAAAACACATTCAGACAGGGACATCATTATTGACTTCTTTTGCGGTGGCTGCTAATTCAAAAATTGTCGTACTATCCTATTTCTTTTTCCTTTTTTTTTAACCTTTTGTCATGGTACTTAGCCTACCTATTATTGTTAAGATATAATATTTTCCTTTATTATGCTATACTTATGATGTATATAGTTAATATCACCTATTTTATTAATATTTTTTAGTTCATTTTCTGTTACTTATTTTTGATTTTTTTCTCTATAAAATGTTTTCCAAAAATCCTTTTTCTATAACATGTTTTCACACAACTCTTTTTTTTTTTTTTTGAACATCTTAGAATTAGCCTTTTTAATCTATATGAATAATAATACTTATAGAAGTAAGATTACTTAGATCTAAATCTCTTCAGAATCTAGATCTTGCGAAAAAAAGATCTAGACTAGAAGATGTAGTGGTGTTATTGTTATTGAAGCTTTTGCCGTAGTACACTGTGCTTGGTGTTCACATTGATTTGAGTAAGTACTAATAGGCACAGGATGATCTTTTTTGCCTCCGCAGCAGTGATTGACTCGCTGAGTATGACACCCACTCACTCACCCATCACCACCATCACCTGTGCTTTCATTTCTTCAAATTTCATGTGAATGTGAATGCAATTATCTCATTATGTGAACGTGAAAGTGGGGTCGATCATTCAAAGTTACAAACATCGATTGCAAGGATAGAATTGCACATTCTTAGTGGCAGGATTGTCAGTGTCTATTACATTGGCAATGTCCTCTCAAATAATATTGCATCGGCTTTAGGTTTTGTTTGATCCGTAGAAAATTTGGTGGAAAAAAAAGTTGAAGGAAAAAAATATGAAAAAAAAAGTAAGGAGAAATAAGTTTTTGCCTCTTGTTTGCATTGAGGTAAAAATACGAGAATTTAGATGAGAAATTTGAATGTTCATAAACTACTTGAATAATGTTAATGTCATCTAAGTAATGTGATGTTGGAGGAGGTTGACAATTTTCCTCAAACTTTCCTCACAATTTAATGAGGAAAATTTTATCACTTGTTTCTAACAATTTTTCCACCTAACTTTCCTCTATATTTTTTTCGTTGTGATTTTCTTTAAACCAAATGCAAGAAAAAAATAACTTTCTCAATTTTTTTTTCTTTCTATCAAATTTTTCAAGATCCAAACAGAACCTTAAGGTATTTGTAGAATATTTTTCGTATGACTTATTCTAATTAGCTGGTCGACTATTCAAATAGATGACAGGTTTGAGATGAGGTTTGCTCTCCAGGGCAAAGGAATCATGATAAAAGGCAATGTGCATCATGGCATGTACAACAATACAAGTACAACAAACTATTTCGTAATTTACAACTTGACGCACAGTTACTAGTAATTTACCCTAGGAGAGTGTGTTATTATACATACTGTAATTTAAAATTTAAAACTAGCTGTACGAAAGAGATCGAGGGCGACATGTTATAAAATCTTTCACCTTAGCCTGATTTCTGTGGAATTTTTGTGCACTTAATAAAGAGGAGAGATATAACCTTGACTAATTATCGATATTGACTAGCTAGTCAATTAAGAATGTGCATTTCTTTTTTGTTTTTTCCTTATCCTTTGATAATCTATTTTATTGAGGACGGGTTACTATTAACTTCAGAGTTCTTCCATTACAAGTATCTTCATTCAAAAAAGTCGAACATAAGGCCTTGTCAAACTGCTGAAAAGGTTCGAAACCAACATATGCTAGTTAAGGATGTTCATTTCTACTTCCTTTAAGTACGACGATAATACAAAGTTTATATTTATGTAATTTAAATCTTTAACCTATGCGATCTTTTTTTTCAAAAAAATGCATATTTACTTTCGTCAAAATGTCTTATTTACATGCATTTCTAGCTACTTCCATCAACATGCATCTGATTGAGGAATCTTGACTATTAACAATAAGCTTTTCTTTTTTGAAAGGCGTGTACTTCTATCAGCAAGTGGGGTTTAATCAATTAATCTTAAGCTTTTGGGAAATTTACAAGGTGGGCAAACATCAAAAGGGGGCAACAAATTCATGCTTTCACCAACAAGTTGGTGTTGCTTTTGGCGGGAAAGGAAAGCTGGAAAAGTAGAGGAGGGGCTGAAAAGACGGAAAAGCCCTTCTGTGAGTGGGTTTGAAAGGACGAGAATGCCCTTCTGTAAATGGGAGGCTTTGACAGGCAAGTAAGAGGAGAGACTGTGAAGCAGGTAGGAGAGATAAATGTCGATCGTGGTGTCTGCAGTGAGAACAACGAAGACAGAGAGCAAAAGTGGGGCTTCTATAGGAGCAGAAGGGTGAGGAAGAAGAGGAGCGAGCACAACAAAGGGAGGAAGAAGAAGAGCACCGCACGGTGGATGGGAATTGAAGGCATGTGCGTGGATGAAGCCATTGTGAGTTGAAGACAGGGAGCAAGGGTGAGGTACCAAGGGAGGGGAAGCACAGAACTGAAACAGGAAGCAAGGGAGGAAATGGGTGGCGCATGTGCTGGGAATAACACAAGGTGGGCTGAATTCAAGGTATGTGCTTCTAATTAAGTGTACTTGGATAAGAAATTTGTAGATCTTGTTGGAATGGTTAGTGTAGATGGTGATGAATGTGGCATTGTGTGTTGTGAATGTCTTGACAGGGGGGAAGTTTTCCTTCATGTCTGTGCTGTTTGGGTTGGGAAAGGTGGGCAAAGGTGAGCAGGGAAGCATGCTGTTCGAAATAAACAGCAAGTTTAATATGTGAACCATGGTAGACAGTGGACTTATGTGTGGTAGACATTGTGATGAGGTGTTGTGCCTGGAATGAGAAGGATAATAAAGAGAGAATAACCTAACTGTTGGGCCTAATAATGGGAGGACGTAGTGTGATGGTGATATGGTGCATTGATAGAGGCAGACAGGGGAAGGGGCCGGGTAAATGGAACACATGGCTTAGTAGGTGGGGGTAAATTGTGTGCGTGGGTATGTAGGACACAATAATAATATCCGTGCAGCGAGAGGTGGGGGCATTGTTGTGGTGTACATGTGCTATGATTGGAATGTGGTGAGGAGGCGGTGTATTTGGGGAAGTTAGATAGAGGAAGTTTGCGTAGGTGCTGCGGCGTGTAGAATGGGTTGCGTATTTAATCTGGGGTGCGGGAAGGGTGAGATAAGTAGTTGTGGGTAGATGAGGGGGGAGGTGGGGAATGATGTAGCAGTCGTTACCTCGTGTGTGGCAAGGAAATACCATGGTAGACATAGTGAAATAGTTGGGTAAGATGGTGGGGGCAGTGGCTGGGATAAACTGATGTAAATGTGATATGCAAATGCTGGGCACGAATGGAGTACATGATTAAATGTTTGCTTCATGTGACATGCAGGTGCAGGTTGTGATGTTGGCCGATGATTAGGAATGGTATAGAAGGTGGTGGTGGAGCAATGGATGTGAACGCTGCAGTAGCAGGAGAAGGTGGGAGGGGAGGGAAATAGTTATGTATGTTTTATGGGGGGAATGTTGGTGGAAAGTGGAGATGGAAAAGTGACATATGAGCGTGGGTCGAGGAAATGTATGGTGGTGAGGGAAGGAACGGGAGCAGAGGAACTATTCAAAATGATGAGGAAGATAATAGGGAGTGATATGTCGGAATGAGAAATTATGGTACAGTTTGAAGTATGATAGGGAGATGTTAGTGGCAGTTGAGGTGGACAGCGACGTGGAGGTGATTTTCAAGGGCAATGACGAGCGTGGCTACATTTATGTAGCCGGGAACGCAGGTCCGATGAGGCGAGAACATGCGAGGGGTGCTGTGTGCGAAGCAAGAGAGCGAGATACAGGTGAAGGAAAGCAAATAGGCAGAAGTGGGCGAAAGTGCAATGATGTGCAGGAAGTGGGTGAAGAACGCGGTAACAACGAAGCTGGAATAAAACGGTACGACTTTTGTACGGATGTAATAGTTGCATTCCAATGAACATTTGCATGTGGGGAACCTAATGCCTTATATGTTGGTGTGCAGCAACTGTAGGTCGGTGGGCATCGAAGGAGGGGAGCAGCCGGGGAGCAAGCTACGTCTAGGAGGGATACAATTGAAATGTCAGATGAAGATGAGATATCTGTTGCGTCGGAGGATGCCGGTGATCGAGAAGCGGCAGAGGAGGACGATGCAGGGGATGAGGGAGCAGCTGAGAAAAGATGTGGTGATGGGAGCAAAAGGGAAGGGTGTGATGATGGGAATGATGTAAATGACAATGTGTGGCCACGTTCTGGGATGTAAGTCCGAAGTGATCATCATAAGCTGAGCACATGGAAGAAGTTGATCAGGGGGAGGGGCAGATATTTCAGTCTGCAGAAGCATTTAGGCAGATGATATGCAAATATGCGATCGCGAACCACTTCAACTATCGGTTTGAGAGGAATTGTAGACAACGAATTGTGGTCCGGTGTGACGCTGATGACTGCCCATTTTACATATGTGTTAGAGGTAAGAAGAACACGCAGGTTATCTCGTCGAAAAACTTTAGAGGGCAGCATGTATATAGTGTTGGAGAGCAATCTTAGATGGGTATATAGGGCAGACGTTGTGTGAGAGCAGAACTTATTGCGCACCTCATTGAGGGAAAGGTGCGGTTATGCATGGACTACGCTCCAAAGGACATAATGCAAGATTTGGAGTTAGAATTGGGGATTCACCTCACATACATGCAGACATGGCGGGCGAGGGAGTTTGTTCGCATGATGGTGCTTGGCAGGCCAGTGGATCACTACAAATTGCTCCCTTGGATGTGTGCGGCGATGGTGAGGGCGAACCTAGGGTCAGTCGCAGTGTGTGAGGTTGACGGTTGCAGGTTCTATAGGATGTTTGTGGTATATGCAGCCAACATAAATGGTTTTAAGCTCGTGTGCAGGCTCGTACTATTTGTTGATAGAACGCATCTGAGCGGACCTTACCAAGGGTCGATGCTGGCTACGTACGCGTTGGATGCAAACAACCATCTCTTCAACTTCGCATACGCCATTGTATGTGGTGAGAAAATTGAAGAGTGTGTACGGTTCCTGGAAATGGTTGCTCAGTGTTTAGGGGGCCTGAAGCCAGTGATAATGTCGTACAAGCACCCGACACTTCTGCCTGCGATGGCGCAAGTGTTTGGGAAAGAGTACCATAGCTACTGCCAGTGGCAGATGCGCAGTCTTCCATGCTATCATGCTCTGGCTGTCACAGCAAATGCCAACCTATGGGTTTATGACTACGTGCACCCCATTTATAAGACATCAATGCAGGAGGTAATATACAACAAACTTGTGCACCCCATGAAAACCCATGACATGGCAGGTGTGGATGGTAAGATAGGGCTTGTGGTTGGGGGGATGAATTGGATGAGGACTACAACCGATGCATATTACCTCCCAACAATGGCCGATACCCGAGCAGGCCATCATCGAAGCGAAGAGAGCCACAAACGCAGGACAAGAAATTGCGGTGATGCTCCAAATGCGGTGACATTGGCCATACAAGGCACACGTGCCGTAATCCTCGAGCTGATTTCGATGCAAGTTGTGAAGGTGATGTCGTTGAGGTTGAGGATCTCCTTGATGGTTCCTATGCAGCACAGATAGGTCACACTTGAAGGTATGATTCACTGCCTGTGATGTACGTAGTTTTCATAATCTGATATTGATAGGTTCATGTATGTGCAGGTGTACGTGGAGTGGACGGAATCGGTTTGTAGTTCTCAAGTAGGGGACGCATGGCATGCATCAGTGTACGTATACCTAGTGAAGGTGCAAACTTGCCTTAGAGATTGCCTTACGCGGACAATGGGTTCTGCGACTGGTGTTAGCGAGCTGGTCAGGTGTCCACTCCAGTCCGTGTGTGTAGGTAATGTCCGCCACAACGCCGCCATGTTCTGTATATCCCGGGACAGTTGCAGTGATACCGCCCACCCCGGCGCGACATACCCAGTGCTACATCATTAACTACCACGGTTGACATTGTGTGGAGCATGGGTTGCTGTATTGCTGTGTACATCAACAATGCTATGTGTGTTATGTGTAGTAGTGGACAATGCTGGTGTGGCGCTTCAATTTGGCCGCTGTGTAGATTGTGCGCTAATTTACATGTTTGGTTTGTAATTTAATTCAAAACGAATTGATGTGACATGTGGTGTTGCCCAACCAAATGTCTGTGACGTGCACGCATAATGTAGAGTACGTTGCTGGCCACGTGCGTGCGCATTAGCGAACGCTTCTGCCGTAAAAATGTATGGGGGTTGCGGGATTTTGTCCTATTCAGTGCAAGTTGTGAATATGATGGGGTTCTCGTTGCAATTTATTGAAAACCGCGGTCCTATTCTCATGTTGACGATGGAACAAACTTGTAAACGTATTGTACGTCAACCTCAGTGAACGTTGTAATTTTGTGGCCGATTAGCGATGGATTGTATATTTTCGTACCCATTATAGATGCCGTTAGGGATGACGTTCAAATATGCGATCCCCCTTTCGATTCTCGGTGCATATGCCACAACCGCATCTGCCATGTGCGGTAGGCCGACTGGGACACGTGCGACACCCCGCGTCATGGTTTTCCACCGAAATGAACCACGTGGTAAGTGTGGCGCGCCTCTGCATGGCGCACATTACTGGGGTGAACCACTTACCCGACCTATGAACACCTTGGTACGCCAGTGCGACCGGGTGGGTACATGCACCGCTAACAAGAACCGCGTGACTCATCCACGGTAGGAGGGGCCCTATCTGGGGGAGGGGAAACGGGGCCTGCGGCCAAATTAATGTGTGGTGGGGAAGGTGAGGATATACGGAGTGTACGTTGCCAGGGATTCTGAATGACGAGGATGGGTGCTTGAGTGCAGGTCGGGGAAGGGATTGCGTGAAAGTAAATTGCTAGCCCGAAAAGTACAATGTCATAAAAGAGCAGGAAAAAAACCCAACAACGTTGACATGGACGGCACATAGTACAGCACATATGCAAATGAAAGCGAAACACACAAGTGCGGTACTGATGCCACGTGGAGCGATGGGTGGCGACAGGCATGCTAGTTACGCACATGTCCACTCCGCGTCATTATCGAACTCCCTGCAATAGTTGCTAGCAATGTCAGAACCAGACGCAGGATAAGTTGTTTGCATGCAATGATTGCACACAAGATGTTGAAAGAAAAAGGGGTGACCACAGATGCGTTGTGTACGTAGAGGACATTTTGTTCACTTGCCTTCACGACAAACGTTGCGTACGTATCTTCAAACTTGTGGGGCACCAAGAACACCTTCGATGAGTCCCAGAAAATACACACACCCCTGACAAAGCCGAAGGGGGATGTGAAGCTATGGTTCATTCCCGTTCTTCAGAGGATCTCTCTGGCATTATTGTCTCCGACTCTAATGTCTGTCACCACCATTACAGTAGCCCTAGTGAGTGCTAGTAGTCCTGTCAAATTTGGCATGAAGGATGCGCGTGCAATGTCTCTACAATTCCACACTGCAATGCAAATGTCGGTTGTTTCATACTCCGGAACGCGGGGTGGAAAGCCGATGCGGTTGTTGGTTACAACCATGTTCACCGTGTACGCAATGCCGTTGCCCTTGTCCATTGGTGCCGATATTATGTCGATCTGAGCTCCGTCACGCCCCTTCGGTAGGATATGCATGTAGAAGTCGTCACTCTATCCATAGTAATTGTATGACAAAGTGGCGTGTGAAATGTCAAACGTCCTTCGTGGGGCGAGAGATGGTCTTGGTATTGGCTCTATGTCGAACCCCTCAACCACCGTATCATCCTTAGCGGTACGATGTACTCGTAAGAGGGTTCTACCGTCGCGCCAGGCGGCTTGCCGTTTTTGTTTGCTGTAGTGAGAGCAGAACTCCAGCACAATCGGAATTTGCGCCGGCACATGTACTCCAAATGGCAACATGCACCTTAAGTTGCGCACTCGATCTCGTGTGGATACATCGAAGTCTGTCTAGTACCGCACTGGGCAGTCTATGAATGATTGCAGAGCGAGGTTCTCCAGGGGGATGAAGTTACCTCCATTGAACCAACCAATTGTTGGGAGCACATCTGTAAAAGTTGGCGGAGGGTTTGTGGGGGACCACATCGATGTTCGTATCTTCAATGGAGGCGTGCCTGAACTTGTATGCAGCGACAAATTACTCACCGCAGCACGGATCTGCCTTTCCAACAGGCAAGCGTGGATGTGCGGGTGCTCCCCTCTACAGGAACAGTGGGCAGATCTTCGAACGTCCCCCCAACGCCTTTCAATTCCCACCCGACCTCCTTCCTCTTGTTGTGGCGTATGGAAGTTTGCAATATATGATCCTCTCTACTCAGCGTACTTATGAACCTCCATTGTGACATTTACGCGAACCAACCACCTTCCACCAACTACACTGTAACGCCCCCAATGGCTAATGCTGATTACTCTAGCTCAACCATGAATTTATTAATTTGCAGCGGAAGACTTTTGCTTGAATGGAGGCGTTACTGCCGTTCCATAATGGAACAAGGCTACCTGATTTACTAACTTTAGAATGAAATAAACATTTGTTCCCTTATGCAATCCATAATATACGTGGTAATTTAGCATATCAATCCTAAGCTCCATTGACCCCAAAGGTTCAAAAGTACAACTAAATGTAATTCCCCAGGGTGCTACTACCATCACTGTGAGCATTTGTTTGGCTACTGCCCATTAAACCCTGCAACTCTTGTTTGTTTCTTGGTGTCTTCTGGTCTGCTAGGATGGTGGAAGGTTCATAGATCCCATACCTAAAACAGAAAATAAGAAAACATGCGAATGATGAGTCGAAACTCAACACGTACATTCCCATGCAGTAAAATAAGTTTTATGTGAGATTGGTTGGGCCAACCGCATTTCAAAATATTTTGTTTTGCAAACAGGAGAGAGAGAATGTATAAGTAAACTTGACTTGCTGATTATTATCTGAAAGTGGACTCCTTGGTCGATGTACATTTTGAAACGATCATACTTTAGGTGCTCACCCCCCAGGCCGATCGAGAAGCCTGAGTTGACGCCGCGCGTGGGTATATTGATGGGTATAAGCCTTAATAATTGATGGGCATAAGCCCTCATGATTGATAATTGGCGGGGCCACTTGTTTATGTGACAAAACATTGAGAAATTGGTTCATTAAATGAATCTTGTATTAATTTTTCATTGCTGAGAATCTTGTGAGTTTTTGAAGAACATAGGCAATGTACGTACCTGATCTTTGATATTCTCTGTCCTTTATAATGAAGAATGTGCATTGGCAGCTTGAAGCGACAGATGTGGCCTCATTCCTGCTTTACATATGTAATTCTTTTTTTGATTAGTGCAAGATCCTGAAATTTGTTTGGATTTCTTGGTTTAATAGATAATTTAAATCCCTTGAGCTCTGTGCTAATCGTTAGCATTTAAAAAGTTATTGACGTGACTTTATTTTGTTTTTGTGTCCATTCCTTTCCTTTATGCTGCTAATCATTTGCTTAATGAATGTCATAAACATGAAATGAGGTAATGACGTTATCATCACATTATTCATAAGTTTGTTACTTATCGTTATTTTGTAAACTATTAGTATTAACATCATTATGGGCCATTACTGCTAATACTATTTTCGCTATTGCATAATTTAAATTATAGTCATTTTTATCCGAATTATTATTAACATTTTTAGTGCTATTACTGGTTCCTCTGACGACTCAATGTTATGTTTTAAGCTAAGACTTGAACTGCATCTCAGCATCGAATGTTGCATCACCACATCATGGCAATAAAATAATATAACGACAGTCACTACTATGGTAATAGCTCTAGAATATTCTGTAATAGCCTCAGTCAAGATATGAGCTCTTTCCTAAAAAAACGTAACATGAACTCATATAATCGCATTTTGTCAAACATAATATCCCAATCAAAAATCCATAACCCATAAAATGCATACTTAGAATTTCTAGCTCACAAAGTGTACATCCCAAAATTCATGAAACTTTATCACAAATCTGAAAATAATATGTATATTCGACCGTAAAATTGTCACAATATTGTCCAACCCAATAGCTCCCAATAACCAAAACGTTAACTGAATTTCAGCATAAATTCACTGGGTAGATTTAATCTAAAATTCATAATTTCGAAACCATATTGGGTGAATTCATAACATAATCATCAAGTCACGACACTCAATCAATCAAAAACATCACAACTAAACATGAAACTATACGGTTGGTTTTTACCAAGTGACATTAGTGTTCTAATCTATTAAATCCTAAAACATTAAATTCAAAGCTTTAGGTTGAGAAACCCAAGAATTACTCACCTTGAATTTGCTCCAAAATCAAAATCTTGATCTCTTCTTCCTCCTTCTCTTTCTCTCTCCTCTCTTTTCTTTCTCTCTCCTCTCGTCCTCTCTCCTCTCTTTCTCCCTTCCATGTGGGGGGGGTGTGTGTGTGAAAGCCCCCCATATATATATATATATATATATATATATATATATATATATATATATATATATATATTTATATATATATAATATATATATATATATATATATATATATATATATATATATATATATATATATATATTGCCTAAAAGTACAAAAATCTCAGATTTTTTTTTTTAACCATTGAATTAATATTTGCAGATAAAGTTACAGGAAAAGATTTTTAAAGCTTTAGATGTAAAATTTTGAGAGACATTTTCATGTTAACAGATGTTCAATTATGAATTATTTAAGGAGTAACCAAAACTCCATTTCGAGGCCATTCTGCCGATTCAACCTGCAATCGTACAAATAGAAAATGCTGAATTGAAATGAGAAAATGTTGGATTGAAATGCAGAGCCCAACGTGACTAAGTCGTAAGTAAGGTGATTCAATGTAATTAATATGAATATTAGGGTCGGGCCGTTACATACACACTTCCGTGGACGTCCCTGCCAAATGTATTGCCACATTGTGTTGTCAATAAAAGGGGACCCCCGCCCAGCAATGTCATTCCAACATGGGTATACCGCATTACGGTATGCGGTGTACATGGTATTGTCATCAATATGACATGGTACGCTGGGATTGTACGTCTATCGGTTGGGTGCACGGTCCGTACGTTGTCCCCCACGGCTCTCTCGATAGGATTTGGGGACGTTAGCTGCCATCGTACAGGTATTCCCAGTCACTGAATTGGGTTTAGCAAGGTATACCTGGGTGCAGTGTTTGGTATACTGGGACCCATAGAACTCGTGCACCATTTAATTACCAATGAAAGGGTGGATGAGGACGTTGGTAATGAAGCATTTATGGCCACCCACTACCCCTCATTTAGTTTTCTTTAGTGGAAGGTTCGAATCACCTACTTAAATATGGAGTACATAGCACCCATTCACTCTCCCTCTTCCGTCCCCACTTGAGTAAGCTGCACTCCCCCTGTACAGATAACATGGCAAACGCCTTAAGGAGAAGGGCGTACTGCCGTGGGTCCACAGCATCGGGACCACCAGAAGTTATTCCGAGATCAGGGAGAAGTACTACTGCTACTGTGGGCTATAATCTGCTGTGTTCGAGACGGTTGACAACTACAGGCATCAGTCTATTGCATGTCCACAATAGGTAACTTGCTAAGTTCTGCTTTTGTGTCTACCACCATAAGGCTCATATAAAATCATATGTGCTTATCCCCCTGTGTTGTCGTGCCAAACCCCCTTCCCATGATTTGGAGAATGAACATGCATGCCCGTTCCTGAACGTGATTGACCCTGACTACCCAAAGCAAGCAAGGGACGTCATAGACGAGCTTGCGGAGAAGGTCTGGCACGTGCGTGACAGTATTAGAACTCAGCGAAATGACCACCAGTTCATGCAGGATGAAGACCGGCCTGTGGATTTGAAACTTCACGCCGAGCTCCGCACGTAGAAGGGAAGGCTCACCATTTCCTTTGTTGTGAACTTACTTCTTATTGTGTGGGTCATTTCAACTCGGTCCATCCGAGGCGTAATGTTGCTGGACGTGCTGAGCTGCGGCACGGACGATGATGGAGATGGGGTGGTCATGTTCGTTCGCAGTGGATGAGGTGCTCATATGTAGGGTGTTTGCATAGTTTGGAACATTCTGTGCATATATAACACTGTAACCTAACTTTGTATGTTAATATTTGGGCGGAGGAATCAGTTGTGATTGTGTACCCCTAATGGTTTGTGTTATATGCCCGATATGTGTTGTTCGACATGGTGGCGAGATTGGCCGTATGTCGTACTTCTAACCCCCACTTGTGTGATTCACTGTTGCAGCAAAGGGTCCAGTTTTCGCTTTCCATAAACATTGGCATTCGTTTCGTTTTGCATGCGTTGGTGTGTGTCCCCCCTGCTACGATAACGATGTGGTCGCCACGGTTAATTACTAGTTACTGTCGGCATGGTAGAGTGTTCGACATTCACTCCGTCACACTGTAATTTGCAATAGTTGCGTTCAGCATATTTGTGTTAGGCCCGGGTGTTCTGCATAAATGAGTTTTTAATTATGGATAAAAATCCAGTATACTGCAATGGGAATAGGGTAAACAAAGGGAGTCAATTTCTTGATAAACGCAAAGATCTTCATCGAGATAAAAAGAAACTTATCAAATTCTTTCTTTCGCCCAATTATCGATTAGAAGATTTAGCTTGTATGAATTGTTAGTGGCTCGATACTAATAACAGTAGTCATTTTAGTATATTAAGAATACGCATGTATCCACGATTAAAAAGGTAGTCACTTTAGTACATACAGAATACATATGTATCGACGATTACAAACTCAGTTCTGATAGATTTATCGTACATATTCCTTATCATCTAGTAGATAAATAGATACGGCACACGCCTTGTCTTACATCCAATTTCGATACATGATACTAATTCGATAACGTCTCAATTAGATCTAGAAAAGAATCAACAGAATTTGCTTTGGGCCTGAAACAACCTGCAGTATGGGTGTAGGTTATTGATACGTTTCATAATAGTCCACTTGCAATAGGCCTGGGTGTTCACTATTTATTTGCATTAAAACAACAGAGTGTGAGGCATGAATCTTGTGTTAGTTGGTACGCAGAAGAAGCCATTCCATGTGAGGTCCATTGCTCCCAGTTAAAACGTTGCCCTCTATGAGGGGTGTGGGGAACTTTACCACTGTGAGATCCCCCTCTTAATTTCCCACTCCATTGGAAGTACACATTCCTACAAAGGGATTTCATCGCCTTCTCATCTCCACAAATCAAAATCAATAATTGCACTCTTTTGGCGGGAGAAAGTGGCGCCATCAACCTTGCACTGTTGCGCACTCTCCTCATATATGGCAGTTAGTATAAATGTCTCCACTGTGTGCATTAAATTCCCACTTCTCATCTCCCTTCCTCCACTACCACCCCACCAGCGAGGCAACTTATGTTTCATGCTGGACAATGAAGTCCACTGTTATGGATGCCCAACTACTTTCTGATGCGACCTCCCCAATTAATTGCAGCGGCTCGTACCCCAGGATGAATACCGCAGGGTCAACAGAGTTTGTCTAGTCTGTGGATGTGGACAACCCGCTGAGTATGTGGTCGACCCCGACGTACGAGGCAAACGTCGTTCAGTATGTCGTGAGGTAAACTTCCACATCCTTACCGTTGATCTGTATCCCCTTACATTTGTGCATGTGATTTTGATTGCCAAATTTTGGGTCCGCCGCAGAGAACTTGCGATCATGCCATATGGTTAACGCAGAGTACACCACGTGAGAATAAGGCCATTGTTATTTCATGATTGCAATATTCTGTTAATAAGCTGAAGGCAAGGGTGTTGGAGAGTGACCTGCAACTGAAGTCGTCAGAGGTGTCACACATGCAGTTGACTCATGACCTAAGGGCCGCGAAGCGGTCTACCACCAACTGGATGTTGACTACTGCGACATTCGTGGTGATGTTGCTGTCGCTGTTGCTCCGTATGATGGCCTAACTCAGGGGCTACACCCCAAAAGGCTGAGTTTTTTGGGTTCTATTTTGAGCATCCCCATGGGCAGGGTTATTTGTGTCATGATGTACTCATTTTGTTTGTTTGTAATTATTTGGGGCAGCATTGTACATTTTGGTATACTTATGTTGGGGCGTACCTACATGCGCGTGTTGAAGATGCTATTACCGGGAGTGCAATGTACGACAACAACATCGTCTTCGTCGCACTTGCCCAGTGTAAGGTGATTGGTATGCTAGGAAGCCCTCACTCCAGTCATCTACACCCTCCGTATGATACGTACCTGGGGATCACCATCACGAAAGATACGGAACGCATACATGACCAGTCACAGGAACCATTTTTTGCTCCAGTGTGGTTCGTGTCCATTTTCGTTTTTGTAAATGTCAACATATACATGTATGTATATACGACTACTAATATGTAATTTTGTATGTATTGATGTTGTTGTTTATGATATATATATATATATATATATATATATATATATATATATATATATATATATATATACATACATACATACATACATACATACATACATACATACATACATACATATATATATATATATATATATATATATATATATATATATATATAATATATATATATATATATATAGCAATTCCGCCTACCCAACCACCCCTTATTATGTACAATTGAAACAACAACTGCACACTGTAAGCCACTGCACTCTCCTCTGCATACCTGGGTACACCGTCTGCATTGGTCGGGTAAGTGCAGTGTGTCTGGGCGCCAATATGTGCCTCCGTATGCACAGATGTAGTGCATCATTTACTGCGATGTTCGTCTGTAATGACTGCATAGGGGGTGAACTGTGGTGCACACGCGGGGGGGAATCGCTTCTGAATTCCACCCACACAGCAAATAACATTACAAAACTGTCAA